>QFFB01001568.1:0-11200 GCA_003316465.1 Ramaria cf. rubripermanens
CTCTATACTCGTTTCCCCTATCACACGAAAGTCTTCGACACTCAACCTCACCTTATTTTCACATGCCCAAGGTCCCCTATGAAGACCTGGTCTTAACACACAGCCTGGGCAATAGTATCTTGTATTGCAGTTGTCAGTGAGCTGACCAGACTGCAGTACTCATCTATCATGTTTGGTTCTTCTGCATCTGGCATAGTTTCCAGTTGTGCTGCTAACTGTGTATGGAATTCATCCCAGTCAACCATTTGGAAGTTCCAGAAGGGCTCTGGCATCTTAATCTCTGTTTTGTTGTCCACTACTGTTATGATGGGGACATGATTGGTTCCCGGTCCTCTCCTGGTTGGATTTGTACTGCAGGTGACAATGGATTCTGGTAGGTTGTCCATGCAGAAGACATTGTCAACCCTTGTCCAGTTTTTGGTGGACATGGATTGCAGCATAGGCAGCATTTGGGGAGCATCATTACCATGTTGTGGTCCACTACCATTGAGATCAGCTCTTCCACAGCTCTCATAGCTTCCGCCATGAATAAGTGGTGGTTCCTCTCTTCATTCCACATGGGGTGGTGTTGATTGAAGTCACTGCACCATATCATGGAGTCCATTTTGTGCTGGAGGATATTGTGGCATTCTGCCTTGATGAAGTTCTCAACTGCTTTCAGGGCTGCTGAGTGATCACAGTCATTGTAGATGTTGAAGATTGTGGTTTTGCTGTGGGGGTGCTTGAGTTAGACTGCCATTACATCATTCATACCTGCTATTGACATCTGTGACCACATGTTGGTGTCCAGCATGGCATTCACTAGTATCACTGATCTCTTTGCGGTTGTGTCAGCCAAATGAGAAGATGGGTATAGTACATGCTGGTTGTGGTTTGCCTTCATGTTCCCCAGAGTGTTGATGTGAGGTTCTTGTAGTAAAAGAAGGTCCCATTCATTGTGGGCTGCCAAATTGATGAGGTCATATCAAGCTTTGTCTGATTTGTCTAAGTTTTGTTGGTAGATCCTCAGTCTCTTTGGGGCCAGTTCTAGTGTGTATGGCATTAGTTATGGTCTGGGGGGGCTGGCTCAACTGTTTCATCAGTGTCTCCCCACCATGTGGATGGGCCCAGGCTGAGTATGTTAGAGGAGGTGGCAGGGCTGGTGCCTGGATGCAAGAGTATTTGTCATGGTTGTTGGCTTCCCGGGAACCCTGTTGATCTTTGCTGGTACAGGAGGGTTGTTGCCTGTATCTTCCTCTCTGATATGTGGCCATCACCCATCCCTCCTTGTGTGGCATTGCAGTTGATTAGGTGAGAAGGGGTACAGGTGGGGGCATTTTCAGTGGCTGTGATATGTGGGTCCAGGCTTCTCCCATAGGGAAATATGGCATCTGGTTCTTAAGCAGTTTAGTATCTAGCTCTGTGCATTTACCTATGAATGTGGGACATGTTCTGGCCCAGCTAGCATGGTCTCTGGTTTTGCAAGAAGTACAGTACTGCCTTATCTGAGTGCAGCCTATTGTTCTGTGTCATCTGCCATATGTACCGCATGTGTCATATTCTTGTGGGCAGGCATATGACAGGTGGTTCCAGCCCTGGCACTTGAGGCACCATGTGGGCTCTCTCTTACACTTTTCCACATATATGTACTTTTGGCAGAGTAGCAACCCATCTGTAAGGACCCTGTTTGCCATATCTGGTGTGGTGAGAGTGACAAGTATGTGTGCGCATGTTTGGTTTGTGGCTCATCTTTGCTTCAGTTTTATCCACCTAGCCTTGTCAATTGCTCCCCTGGGCAGCTTGTTAACCTTTTCCATGCTTTGTAGCTCACCTTCTTTTTCTGGGGCAAAATGAAGGGGCACAAATTGTATGACTAATGGGTAGAGCTGTGTCTTGATCCTGGCATCCGGTGCTATTGCCTCCGTAAACATGATCCTATGCTGGGCCTCATTAAACTACCTCACTGCCTCCTCAGCATTGAGCTCAAGCAGTATGCTGCTGTTGATTAGACATTTTGCACTGACTACAGCTTGAGTTCCATCTTTGTCCATGCTTCTTATTACCTTGTTGGCCTTTGTGGCTATCTCACTGCTGTCCATTCCTGCTAGGACCTGTTTGCCTGGGTTTGCTGCATCCACTAGTACTTGTTACCGCTTTATGCATTCCCTCGCCAGGACCTTGGCATTGAGTGTGTGCCTTCCCCTGTGCTGCTCAGAGCCTGTTGTGCCAATTCTGATGCCTTGAGGACAGCATTGTGGTAGGTGGTCATGGTCTTGTTGATTTGTGTCGCTGAGGTAGCTACCTTGGTGGACACAGCTTGGATTGTCACCAGGGTTGCTGTTACCTCCTTGTCACTTGGTGTGATAGTCTTGCTGCAATTTCCACCATCTCAACCACTTTGTTGACCTGTGTCATGGCTTCCCCCATTATCTTTTTCAAGAGTATCTTCCCCTCCTCTGCTAGGCTTTCCTTCACTCAATCTGTTATCTTTGTGCTTCTTGCATCATCCTCTACCTTCTCTAGCACGAAGGTGATGGATTACAGCGCATTGACTGCTTGTCGTGGGACCCCCTTGTATTGCATGACTTGGAGTATCATGGTGGACATTGCTTCAGTTGTCCAAGGCATGCCTGGGACCGTTAGCAGTGTATGTTCAAGGTATGACTTACCTTCTTCTAGGCCCGTGGTCTCTTGACCAGGTAGATTCCTGATATCTTTGTGTGTGAGTGTCTCTGGGTCCCCCGCTGCTCCTCTGGTGGCCAGCCTGCTTGTTGCTGGCCTTTTTTCTCCTGCCTTCTCCATTCTCTTCATCTGTTCTGTCTGTTTTTCTTTGGAGGAACCTGCTGTTGCTCTAGGCTGTATCTGTCCCTGTGTGTCCAGTCTTGCTTGCACCATGACTGGGGCCACCATTAGCCACGGTGTTGGGGTGCTCCAACCCTTGGCCCTGCTGGCCAACGTGTTGTTTGACATTGGTAGGGCCTAAGAGGGGTGAAGTGTGTAACTAGGAGTTTTGTCTATGTGTGTATGACTATAAGAGGTAAGGAACTGAAAATGCACTCTTTTGATGATGGTGGTCAGAGTACAAAAAAGTCTATCTTCTGAATTGAGTGACCATTGTGATAATGAAGGAGCTGTTGGAGACACAACAGCATGGTGATGATAATGGTGAACTGATAAATTGATGAGGTCTGGCTGTGTAGTCTGGCTGGGCTGAATTGAGATGATGGGACAGGCTGAGATGAAATAGATGCATGCAGAGCTTTGAATTTTGAAGACTCCTTCAGAGTTTGAAGCTTTTGGATATGTGTCATCTGATTTTCCTTCAATGGTACTCTACCCCCACAGACCAATGCCAAATACTGCCTCTGGACTTCCAAGTAGGTGACAAGGTCTTCATCTGGTCTGATCACATCTAACCTACAAGACTATCCAAGAAGCTTTCAGAGAAGTTCCTAGGTTACTTTGAAATCATAACTCAAGTTAGATCTGTATCCTTTACACCTCAGCTTCCAGACAGCATGTGTTCCATCTATCCAGTATTCCACATCTCAATGCTCAAAGCCACAACTCCAAATGAGTTTCTGAACTGATATCTGACACTGGACCCTCCAATCATTATTGATGGAGAACCTGAGTATGAGGTCTCTGAAGTACTGGACTCCAAGATTGACAAGTGACACAAGTACAAGTTGCTGTACTTGGTAAAGTGGGCTGGGTATGAAGGAACAGACAACAAGGCTTCATGGCTTCTGGCCTCCAAGCTCAGACTTCCACCAGGTGTATCCTCACAAGCCCAGACCTTTGTCACTTGCATATTCTTAGATCACACTGATTAAAGTCAAAAACAAATTGAATTCTATCTACTCCAGTGTATTTCCATTCTCCTCTGACATGTCCATCTCTGAGTCCTCCACATCCTCAGACTCCGAATCCTCTCTAACTTCTGTCACTCCCCTATAGTGGAACAACTGCCATCTTGCTGGATGAGAAGTCATTACTGGTTGGAAATTTATCTACAGGCATGGACCTCTATGATATTACAAGCATGGAATGTCTTGCCATATTTAAGAAACCAAACCACATCAATGTGCCAAAGCAAGTTGGTTATATACATGGAACCCAGCTCATGATGAGTGGTTCTGATCAAGGTTGGATTTGGCTCTGGAATTGGCAAGGGAGGGGAGTCAAGAGTCTTTTGCATTCTCATTGTGTGTTCTTCTACAACTTGCCTTAGATAAAATTCACAGTCTGGGACAGCAACTGCCTTGATACAAACAACACTTCTACTCACAATCATGATTAGTATGGTGACCTCCTTTTAGGGATTCTCATCTGGAGAAATACAAAGAATTGCAAGCACATCTTCTGATCCTGACAGTAGGAATATGACAATCAAGATCTGGCACAACTATGAGGCAAGCATTGCATGATGGATGTACATTTATATAAGTATGCTTATTTCCATACAGGTCAGGGGTATAAGATATGTACTTTTGCAATACAAGTGCTGCATACTATCACTGATCAGGATGTGGATGTTAGATCCCTGAGATCTAACACTGAAGCTCTGGACCCTCAGACCTCTGAACTCCAAAGTAGCTATTATATTCCATTTCAGTTCTTGTTATATGCCTCTTAAAGTACAATCACTATTCACAACCCAAAGTAGATTACTTGTATCAAGTCTGATCTGAACCTCCAAACCTATTTTGAACTCCATTTGTTATATGACTCTTATATCCTTCTTGTTCAATGTTTATGTCTTTCTTGTTACATGCTCTTAGGATACAATTAGAATATAAGGTATTAATAGTCCTCCAATCTTGTATCAATTCCTTAGTTTGAATATTGACTAATTTCCCTGTTACCAACCTCTTGTCTTCTTGCATCACTATCTCCATAGTTAGATACTATCAGTCATACTTCTGAGTCTGAACCTCTGGATGACCTCCAAACCTCTGATCTCTGAAACTAGGGAACAAATGATAATGGGTAGCACAACACATAAGTTGAAGCCAAGTCCCTACCCCCCTTAAACCCTCTTGAAGCCCAACCTCCAGACATCCAACCTCTGATGTTCCAGGTAACATCTGTGAACTTAATGGTGGATCAATTTCCTCATTTTATTGATAAATCATTAGATACTTGAAATAATTTTTAAAAAATTTGTGAGAATCTTTAATTGCATGTGAATTATATAACCATCAACTTTTATCACCAGAAAAGTCAGAGTTTGTGTTGCCAGAGACATTCAATATGCAAGACAGCATGTGGATCAAGATGCCAGCAATTTTGGGCCACACTTGGTCACAATTCATAAGAAAAGGTTACATCAGTGAGGATTTATTCAGGTCTATGCCATGGGTACCAAATCAAATGCATACAACTACTGTAGCAACTAAAAACAACATAGACTACAGTAACACAGGGTCAATGAAGGAGTTATCAGCAACATGAACAGGAATGGAGGGTGGTGCATTAACATCAGACAAGGAAGGGTGAGGAGGGGAGACTGAAGATGATGACAAGGGGGGGTTGCCTGTTGTGCACTTTCACTCTTGATGGTTTGTGAGGTATAATCCTGAAAAGTAGGGGACCTCTGCAAGGGCAGGGGTCTGGTCTAGATGAGCCTTGATATAGGCAACAAGCTCTGTGATGGTGCCTGTGTCTTTGAGCTTGAGCACCATTGTGATATCCTTCAGGTCATCTTTATGCTTGTAACTAGTGAGAGGAGCATTGAAAACTTTGAAGGCAGCATTATAATGCCTCTTTGTAAAAGCAAAAGCAAGGTCAAGTGTTGGTTACTGTGCTGTGATAGAGGAAAAAGCTAGAATGTAGAGAGACTTGTAGTAAATAACCCAAGCTTATAGACTCAAAGCTGGGAACTTGCAGTAGTAGAATAAACCTGAAAAACTCGAAAATGAAGTCAGATAGACAAAGAGATATTGAAGAAGGTCGTCATATTTAACTACATATTTCAAAGTAATATACTGAAGTAAGAAATAGGAGTATAGGAGTAAAAATGAAGTACCATGTGATTTCTAGAGCCCCTGGCTCTATCTGAATCCAAAATGCAAGTTAAATCTGCTGTACACATGGATTCAATGATAGAAATGATGATCTGATCAGTAAAATGAAAGAAAAAATGAAAGACTACACATTGCTTCACACCTCAACTCATATCCGGTGATGGATTTGTCAGCTTAGGAAATGCATGTATAAGTGCCTCAGATCAATGGATAATGAAGTATGGAAGAGAAAGAAATGGTGGAGTTTATAGAGAGTGGTGAAATATTCAGGTGAACTGTCTGGATGATGAATGGTGGTATCATGACTGCTGTTTTATACATCCCAAGTTCAGCAAATTACGTTGATCCCCCCAGCAGCCTTCCATCACACTGACATTGGCAAGGCCTCTGCAGTTTATCTCACTCCTATTCGCTGGTTGTCAAACATGATCTTTGCCATTGTACCACAATACTTTGCCCCTGTTTTGCATCATTTGCAGTCCCCTTGCAGCGTGCAGGGTCGCCAAGGATGAGTAGCAGTCCAATCTAACTGACAGGTTTCACTCACAGACCCAATCCGTCACCATTCCCCATGAAGGTGGTTTGACCCTGACTCCATGTCCTAGAACGCACTACCCTTCCATAGTATTCTAGTCTCTCTCTATCCAGCCCCCCCCTGCATTTTCTTTTTACTATAAGTACTTCTATTCTGCCTGTATAATTCTCTAGTTCAATTATCATATGTCTACCTTGCTATTTTGACCTCTTGCTAGTAGAAAAAACTTTAGTACAATGACCTACTCCCTCATTGGTAGTTGTGTCGAACGGTGAGCTCAAACCTTTGATCTTATTTACTACACCCCCTTATGGGCATTGCCAAGACCACTATTTTCAGCACTTCACAGGAGTGTTCGGATCAGTGAAAGGAACACCTGAACTGGGGTGACCTTTCCTTGAGGACGTGCACAATTCTTTGCATACTACTCTTGGGTTATTCACTATGACTGTAGGCCCACGTTGGAATTACATTGATGTTCTATCTTTACCCAAAATTCCAATCTTGACAGGTGGATAGATAATATAGAAAGTGATTGAAATGGAAAAGATAGAATTAACTAGAGAATCCATATGATAAAGTAGAATTAAGTCGATTCACTGTCCTTAAAAGTCCTATCCTGTATTCTTTATAACACTCTTGAGTTTGTGTTTCTTATCAGTGGTGTCCTTCTTAGCCACTGCCACTGCTGCCACCTGGTCATTTTCTTCTGCTTCAAAGGCTCCTGTGCTTCAGGAGCCATGAGGAGCCTGGCATTTGGGTGGCCATTCTGTTGTGGCTTCTTCCGAGACTTTGCATTCAGTTGGACTAAGAGGTGTTTGGACTTGTGTATATACAGGTGTCAAGATTGGATTTTGGGGTAAGGATATAATGTCAGTGTGTTTCTGACATGGGCCTACAGTTGTGGCAAATAACCCAAGAGGAGTATGCAATGAACAGTGCATGTTCTCAAGGAAAGGCCACCCCAGTTCAGGTGTTCCTTTTGCTGATCTGAATACTCCTGCAAAGTGTTGTGAATAGTGGTCTTGACAATGCCCCAAAGGGGGCATAGTGAATAAGATCAAAGGTTCACACTTACTAATAAGCAAAACTACCAATGTTGCAGTGGATAGTCTACTAAGGTTTTTTTCTATGAGTGAGAGGTCAAGTAATAAGGTAGATGTATGATAATTGAATTAGGGAGTATACATGCAAAAGTAAAGTACTTATAGTAAACTAGGGATGCAGGGGAGAGCGGACGAGGGAGAGCACGGGTGTGACAGACTGACTTCTTGCACTGCAGCATGAGTGAAGGGGTAGGATATTCCTTCACGCAGCAAGGTTCATGATGGGATCAGCTGGGTTGACCTAGTGAGAATACACCACCTATGCTTCTATATGATGACCCTGCTTTATGCAGGGTTGGTGTAGGATGCATGAATAATGATGGAGTAGCAGAGACACTTGGTGAATGAGTAGTTTGGCGAACAGCAAATAGAGCAGGGGTGATCTGTGTGTGGAGGTGGTGTGAGGGCAACCTAGGCAGACGCTCTACACTCAAGTGGCGCACTGGTGAAGGGGGAATCTTGAGTCATATACAACTACATACAATGAAAGGGCATACCTGGTGAAGGGGGAATCCTAAGAGAAACCTCTAAGGATCGCCTTTGCCCACTAGCTAACAGCTATATACCTTGGGCATCACAACCCCATACCTCCGAAGCCTGAATCACATAAGCAACAGGGGTGCTGGACTGCAGACAGGGCCAAGGAGGTGTTTGGAAGCTCCCAAGGGACCGATCGGCACAGCCCTGGAACAAGAGGCCATGCCAAAGCAACACTGGGTGGGGAAAATGTCAGAAGGGACTGTGTACACTCCGCACACACTTCGCAGGGCATAGGAATGTTCGCATGGGGTGGAACATAGGGTGCATGTACTTCGCAAGGACTTCACATGACTTCACAAGAGTCCCCCTCACATCCACTTCGGCCAGGCTGCAAATACTTCACACGCACTTCACAGGACTTTGCGGGGGTGTGGGAATGTTCACATGGGGTGGATTGTAAGGTATGAAGGCTTTGTAAGGAGTTCGCAAGGATTTCACAAGCTTCACAGAGGTTCCCCTTACAGGTGGCATGATGGGATATTTTGGTGATGGCAGGGATCATGGGTGGTGTGATTGTTTGGTAATATCCTGAAAAAACAGTGATCCTGACAGCAGGGTGCAGTGCACCTCAGCAGCTTGACATTGCACATCAAGGTGGTCACATAGCAAATGTTTAGAGTTGAGCAAGTCATTTAGCTCCTGGTTACACCATTGGTGCAGGGTGTTCTTGGTTTCAAGTTGCTTGTTCATGCACATGTGAGAGGAAGAGGTGAGGGAGGAAGAGCAAGTGGAGAGGGTGAGGCAGGGAAGAATGACCTGGTGAGATTGTAAGCGATCAATGGCACTTCATGTGCCATATCCATGTGATGTAGAGGAGAGGTCATCATCAAGGGGAGGGGGGAAGGGGGGGGGCAGGCTCGAGAGGGAGGATGCTAGCAGGTGCTGTGGGGGGCAACTGGCCAGATGCACACTGGGGGGAGGGTGGGGTTGGGGTTAGTTAGAGGTTAGTAAAAGCAAATATGCCTCACCACGCCCTCCGAGTCCACCTCTTCAGCCTTGTCATTGGCTGAGTCACTCACACTGCCATCTGAGCTTGGGTCTGGGGATCCTGAAAAGTCAGGATCCTTGGGATCAGTCAACTGGGCAGATAGGGGAGAAGAAGGAATGCAGAGAGGATATGTAGGGGGTCCAAGCAGTGAGTGGAAGAGGATTGACTGGGGCAAAGTCAGCAGGGGCGAAAACAGTGCAGTCAATGGGCCAAATTCTGCACCAGCAGATGGCAGACTTGATAGGCTTTGCAACCATGTACCTCTTGTGTACCTTCATATATTCCTGCATGACCATCTCACAAGTGACTATGTCTCTGTTGAAAGCACACTCCTGACAGTACTTGTTCCATGTGTTTTGCAGTGGGCTAAATTTGCCAATGTCAAGCAGTTGGAGCTTGTGTGTTGTTTTAGGGGGTAGACAATAGAGTAGTATGTCATGCTCAAATACAAGATCTTTTGGTTCTGTGGTTTCATGAGAGGCATGGCCATTGAAGATTAGCAGTGTATGTTCACCCAGTTGGTGACAAGAGAGAGCATGGGGGATGAAGACATGTTTGAAGTAGTATTTGCAAATTATAGAGTTGGTCCAGCCTGCCTCGACATTGTAACACTATGAGAAGATCAATATTAGCTTGATTTGAAAAGGAAATATCAAGCAAATTCACTCACAAACTGACTCCAGGGATGTCCCACCATGGAGAAACAGAGCCATTATGCAGAATAAATATGGGGGGAGACTGCAGAACCATCTGCATATACAGCTTCAATGAGAGTGACTAGAACTAGGGAATCAGAACAGAGAGCACAGTGTGCCTGATCAGAGGTGGAAAAGATGAACTGGGTAGTGAAATTCTTGCAGCCTGCTCCAAGCTGTAGACTCTTCTTGTCAATGTTAAAGCAATTGCACTATTGAATCTTATATGTACTCATCACTTTCTGTTAGATCCCTGTTCACCTCAGATCTTGGCATACCTTGGGACTTTGGACTACATACCTCAGGCCTCCAGCCTCAGTGTACTTTGGTCACACTTGGCCACACCCCCAGTTATATTCTGTTATTCTTACTTGCCTCATTCTTAGTATATTCTACCCTGCCCGTATCATGTGACCTCTTGGTCACCCTCTCCCCCAATCCCTGTATCACACTCTAGTATATAAATTCACTCCCCACATGTATGCTACTCATTTCTGATATCAACAAAGTATCCCCCCACCTTAGTTACTTGATCATCTCCATGAATAGGCCCTTGGGCCTCTGGTCTGAAATACAGGGACAGACAGCCGCACAGGCGCAACATCATAAGTTGAACCCAAGTCCCCCCAACCTGACCCTGCTCAGCCTTTGGCTGAGTAGCTTGGTACCACCCATCAGTATGCATCTTAACAGCATATCAGAGCTCCTACATTCAGCTGTTATATGATGCCCATCACAACCAGATCCTCAGTATGCAATGCTAGCAGACTGACTCCAACCATCCAGTCTCACAGAGCAAGGACAGAATCCATTCCACCCCAGGAAAACCCCCCATTGTTATGATCCGGTCCCTTGCAGATCTCCAATTGCCATTTTTGGAACCCAACCCCACCCCAAGCCCATACCCTGAGCCCAACCTTATCCAAGTCCTTCCCGAAGTAGTCTGAGCCAAAGCCTGACCCCTGTTCCTCCTATCCCACTCCCCCAAACCCCATTCTTATCCATCCCCAAGCTTCATTATGATCCCCTTAGTTAGTTTTGTCCAACCCTGTTTCTCTGTTATCCATATATAAGTCTTGTTCTGTATATACCTTGCTCTTCAGTCAGAAATCAACTTAGATACCCCTTGAACCCCTTACTAGTTTCTCACTCTGTTCTCTCTTAGTCCTTCCACTCCTCTTGTCCATCCTCGCTCCAAATTAAGGGCACATGTAATAGTGGATGGTGCAGCACATAAGCTGAAGCCAAGCCCTTACTTATCACCCTCAGCCTGAGCTCAGAACAAGCTTGCTCCAAGGTCCCATGCAAAGACCCAGTCTTAACACCCG
>QFFB01001571.1:0-12524 GCA_003316465.1 Ramaria cf. rubripermanens
AGAATTTTGCAGAGGTAGCACGACCACTGGTGCAGTTGATGCGAAAAGACGTGGAGTTTGTGTGGGGGGAAGAGCAGCAGATGGCGATGGATGGGTTGAAACAGCGTGTTGTCTCGGCACCTGCATTGGCGCCTATTGATTATCCCAGCAATCGCCTTGTCATTGTAGCTGTGGATTCATCTTTTGTTGCGGTGGGGTGGATCATGTATCAACTGGATGCGTAGGATCGCCGGAGGCCATCGCGGTATGGTTCAATCTCGTGGACGGAACGCGAAGCCAGGTACTCTCAGTCGAAGCTGGAGTTACATGGTGTCTATCGTGCGCTGAAGTCCCTTCGGCTACATTTGGTGGGCCTGCCGACATTTAACTTAGAGGTGGATGCAAAATACATCAAAGGCATGTTGAACAATCCTGACATACAGCCTAACAATACCATGAATCGTTGGATCGCGGGTATTTTGCTCTTTAGCTTCGAACTCATTCATGTCCCAGGAAAACTGCATGCAGGGCCGGACGGACTTTCCAGGAGAAGGGCAGCGCCAGAGGACGAGGAGGAACCGCAGGACGAGTGGGTGGATGAAGTATTGGGGTTAGGGGTTTGGGTTAATTCATGGGTTGAGGAGCAGGCACTAGAGAAGGCCGGGTCAACGCTACCGCACTTCCAACAAAGTGTCGGTTATCCGACCAGGGGGCAAGCGTTGATACCGGTAAGTGCTCTTATTGAGACAGTTGTTGACGAAGAAAGAGACAGCCCCCGCTTGCCAGGCCTTCCAGCCCCCCCTTTCCCATTCCTCAAGTTCACCCTGCATTCTGCTTCAGACAATGTGGGGTCCATCGAAGTTCCACGGTCGGGTGCGGACAATCTCGCAGACAACGCACTCCCTCAGATTCAAGAGTTTCTGACCACAGCCATTAAGCCGACGGACCTCGATGAAGGGGCTCTTAAAAAGTTTATCAAGCGTGCAACTAAGTTTTTTGTTCAGAACGGTCAGCTCTGGCGGCGAGGATCATCTCAATGTCACCAGCTCGTGATCCTCCCCTCTAAGGAGCGTCTTTCTCTCATTCTACAGGCGCATGACCAGCTGGGACACAAGGGATTCTACTCAACGCGTCGTACCCTGACGGACCGTTTCTGGTGGCCAGGCATTGATCGTGACGTTGCCTGGTTCATCAAGACCTGCCACGAGTGTCAGATCCGCTCGACTCAGCATGTCCACATCCCGCCAGTTGTCGCTGCTCCTGCGCCTCTTTTTCGCAGGGTCCATGTTGATACAATGCACATGCCAAAGGCAGCGGGGCTTTCGTACATCCTACAGGGACGCTGCTCTCTGATCTCGTACCCAGATTTCCGGATGTTGCCAAAGGAGACTGGGGCGGCAGTAGGGAAGTTTGTCTTCAATGATTTGTTGTGCAGGTGGGGCGCAATTGAGGAGATTGTAACGGATAATGGGGCCCCAATTGTGGCGGGACTGGACTGGCTGGCAAGGAAATATCACATTACGCACATCCGCATTTCTCCCTATAACAAACAGGCCAACGGCATCGTAGAACGAAGTCACCGGAGCATACGGGAATCCATTGTTAAGGCATGCGATGGCGACATCTCTCGCTGGCCTTCTGTCATGCCCCATGTCTTCTGGGCGGATCGTGTTACGGTACGAAAAGACACAGGGTTCTCTCCCTTCTACATGGCACACAGTGTTGAGCCCGTTCTTCCCTTCGACCTAGCCGAAGCCACCTTCCTTGTTCCAAAACTCGACAAACCACTCTCTTACGTCGATCTCATTGCCATCCGTGCTCGCCAGCTTGAGAAGCGAGAGACTGACCTGGCCGCAGTCAAGGGCCGTGTCTTGAAAGCTCGCTATGCATCGATTGCCCAGTTCGAGAAGGAGAACGCAAGCCTTATTAAAGATTATGACTTCGTGCCTGGCTCTCTCGTCCTAGTCCGTAACACTAGGATCAAAAATGACCTGTCACGCAAAACGAAGCCACGCTACTTGGGCCCACTCCTTGTCGTACGACGCAACCGTAACAGCGCGTATGTCCTCGCCGAGCTTGATGGTTCAGTTCATAAGCTGCCATTCGCCGGTTTCCGCCTTGTGCCTTACTATCCCCGCTCTCGCACTATCATTCCGGTCACATCCCTCGTCGACGTCGCCGATATCCCTCAGGATGATTCCATGCCCATTCTCCCATCGCATTCCCAGCCTTGCGCTTGACCGGGGACGGTCAAAATTTTAGTCCCAGGGAGATGTAAGGGAGCTACGCTCCCTGTACGGTGATTTCATGAGTACTACAGTCTATTTTCATTCGTGCCTGTTTCATTTAGCTAGAGTCTATCCTCGGACTTTCGGTGGCTATGATTCGGACACCATACTTGTGTTACAGTTCCACTTTTCCACTCTCCAAGTCCACCTTTCTTTATCGGTCTTGTCGACATCCCATCTAGATTACGCGGCCTCTCGCGTTCATTGTCCACGCCACTATCCGCTTTGCACACATCTTCTTTTACTAGTGGCACCGATATCCACTTTACCTTTAGCTCTGTTCTCATTTTCTATAAGTACGCCTGTAAATCCTCTCGAAGAATCCAGCTTTTTGTTCACCCATATTCTCTCTGTCCGATCCACATTACGGATCATCTGGAGCTTGCAGACGATATCGCCGTTTCCTCTCGGAACGCGACTCGCAAGCTTACACCAGACCTGCTGGGGACTTTGTAGGCTTATCAGGCTTCATCCAGGACCCCTGTAACTTCACTTTTTTACACCTCGGTCATGTGCCCTAGCTCATAGTTAGTCTTAGTAGCTCCCTGGCCCCTAAAGTGACCCCATCTAAAATATAGGGAAAAGCAGCTGCACAAGCACAATATTATAAGTTAAAGCCAAGTCCCTCCAACCTGACTCCACCCCAGCCACTTCTTCCCCTCCACATCTAGCATCTTAACAGGATGGTATACAGAATGTCTTCTTTGCTTCTACAAGTTTATTATATGAACTCCCTGTTACTGTTAAGATCATAGTTTGGAGGCCTTTAAAGGTAGGCTCGCCCACCCTGAGGTTTGGATTGTAAGGACTTGCTTTCAACTTATATGTTATGCCCTTGTATTTTGGGACAGGTACTAGTAGATACAAAGTAGGTACATTTAGGAATATCTAAGTTGATATCAAAGCTGAGGTAGTATACAGGATAGAAGGAACTTACATACTAAGCAAATAAGGGAGATTTAAGAGTACTAGGTCATACCCTTGCACTATGGATTAAAGGATTATAAAGTGGTTTTTGAATAGAACAATAAAATAGTTACATAAGTATTTAATTGCTTCATTCAAAATCCACTCCATATCTTATCAACTACTGAGTAGCTTGCTTATATAAGCATTCTAGAGGATTGTAGAAACTAGTGGAATATGAAGGAAGCTAATGCAAAATGATAGAAAGTGATAGAAACTAATGGAAAACAATGGAAGGTGATAGAAGGTGATAGAAGCCTCTGAAGTATTCTATAGACCTCTAACAAATTCTAGTATATATAGATAGCCCCAAACATAGCCTAGGTATGCATAAGTATGTAATTGGATTATGTAATGTTATGAGCCATATCCTGACACTAAGATACTGAAAGTAAAGCAAAGTATACAGGTTTAAAATCATATAACAGCATACTATGTACATAAGATATCAAACTTAGTCATTGAGTCCTTTGTAAAGTGACATGTAGTAATACTGGCAAAATTAAGACCAAATACCCTACTACCAATGAATAATACAACCACAGATGATTGGCCTTGCTGATCAATATCTTTGCATACTCCTCTGCCAGAAACGTCTTATTTTTTCCATGGCCAAAGCCTCCTAAAGCTCTGTCTCTTGGATATGGCAATAAGGTAGGCCTTGCTAGCTAATGTGTAAGGATGTTCCTCACCAAGCACCCTCTTCCTTGCCTCCATGACCTGAACCTCCAGCTCTTCAGCCTCCTTCCACTGGCCCAGACTCCAATAGGTTGCAGCAAGGTGGGCCATAGCATTCAATGTGTTAGGATGCTCCTCACCAAGCAACCACTTGCTTGACTCCATGACCTGAACCTCCAGCTCCTCAGCCTCCTTCCACCGGCCCAGACTCTGATAGGTTGCAGCAAGGTGGGCCATGGCATTCAATGTGTCAGGATGCTCCTCACCAAGCAACCTCTTCCTTACCTTCATGACCTGAACCTCCAGCTCTTCAGCCTCCTTCCACCGGCCCAGACTCTGATAGGCTGCAGCAAGGTTGGCCATGGCATTCAATGTGTCAGGATGCTCCTCACCAAGCACTCTCTTGCTTGCCTCCATGACCTTAACCCCCAGCTTTTCAGCAGCCTTCTAATGCCCTGCTTCATAGAACACTTTTCTAAATTTCTTTGCTATGTTGGAATCTACACCCTTTGCATGTCTCCTATCAATATGAGACAGAAGTGTTCTCCTAAATGCATAATCCTCTGCACTATCTTTAATTGGGATAGAAAGTGCTAGTATCTGCATTGTGCACCCTTGGCTATTCTCCTGCTCTGCCACCTCTAGGTTATCTCTCACCCAAGCATGTACTAGTGGATGAATAAAAAATGTATTGCCTTCTTCATCAATACTGATTAGTGAGTAAGAGGCTAATTCATTAATAACCTCCTGAAATTGAAGGTCACTCCAGTCACCATCTATGGTTTGAAAATTACACAGAAATTGCTTTGCACCATCAAATGGCCCATCTGGAACCATGAGAGCTGCCCTTTGAAAGATACTTTTGGAAATACCCCCATAATGCAGAAATGCACATAGGTGTAGCAGGGTTGCTGCCACAGTACCTAGCCTTCTGAAACTAATTTCCCATGTTGTATATACTGCCCATTGATAATCATCCACCATCTGCACAGCATGCTTGCTCATCAGCTGAGCCCGGTCCTTCTGGAAAATCTGCAGGTAGTCATTCAAGCTGCATCCCTTTCAGATATATGCACCTGCTTGTACAATGGCCAGGGCAAGATATCCAAATTCTTTGACAATGAGAGATGCTACACTAAGATTCTTTACAGAATCTGTGGGTTTAGTAAATATGAGGAGTAATTGAATTGCTTCATCAGGATTCATGCCTGAGACATGATAATTGGAGTTGGGTCCATGCACACGACACCCCATGTTACGACTTGTTATAATAATGTTTCCATGTCTGCATGGTGGGAAGTACCATCGAAGGTTTATGCCTGGGTCATCAGCGTTGTCTAGAAAGAGCAACCACTGGTGTTGTCCAGAAAGCCAGAGAAGGGCATCCTTGGCAGTCTCCCCAATGCCCCTATCACGAGCAATGTCTGCAAGGCCAGACTCTATGGTTGTCACGCTACTTGCATCAATGTAATAGACTCTCTGAAAACTGAACATGAAACAGGTCAGTCCATATATAACAGACCTTGGTAAACATCCCACCGTTGATAAAACCTATCAATGAATGTCAATGCAATCTGAGTTTTTCCCGCTCCACCAAGCCCATACAACACAAAGATGCGCTGTGCCTCTGTAGCAGTACAAAACTGAGTAGGGAAAAAGTATCCCTCAAGTTGCAAAAGGATATCGGCCCTTCCGGTAAATCTGCTTGTGGGTGGAGGCCAAGTCTTAAGGCAAGCTCCATGTTTACCAGATGCCTGGCCAATATTGCCTACACCAATAGTATCTATAAAACATATGTCATAAGTTGTAATCCATTGGGAGTTGTACCCACTGAGGTGTGCGGCTGCTATCACTTCCCGGCGCTCTCTAAGACCTTTGACAACAGCCATGGCCATCTCATCTACCTTTCCCTGCCGAAGATATTGCAATGTGTGCGTTGTCACCTCGTTCAACCTTTCCCACTGCGCCAATGTCACAGTCTCTATTCCTTGTTCCACATTAAACCGGAAGTAAACATTCGCAGCAGATCTGAAGCGCGACTCGGTCTCGCCCGCTGTGGTCTCACATTCAGTGGTGATCTTCTTCAATACCTCGGCTACACCTAATGGTATGATATTGTTAAACAGACTGGGTGCCACCAGGCCGGTTGTAGTCACATGTCCTGTCCCGAGGCTCATGACGCAAGCAATATGTCGGTGCGGAAAGATGTGTTCTGCCTCTTTGAGGATTTGCTTGATCGGATTGAATAAACCTTACTTGCCGTTGAGGGCCCCAGAGACGGCTTTACGTTCTGCGGCATTTCACCTTGACAGGACATAGTGGAAACTTTGGGGATCTGCTGGAAATTGTCAATGGACGAGTTAGAGGTGGTGCTGGCAACCAGTGAGCCGAGAACGTGGGAATGAGAAGACTTAATCGCCTTGCAGACACTTGCGAGCGCCATTGCCCTAATCCGTCGTTCTTGTAAGCCTGTGTATATGAAATTGGAATGTGAATAACAAAAATAGACGAAGAAGATGGATGACAAAAGCTCACTTTTGAAACGGTAAAAGCAGCTCGTTGTTATCTTCGGTCCCAGCCCGAGGGTCCCTCGTTCCTGTGATGAGGCATTATAGGATCAGTCCCAGGCCACGCCACACAACGCATCAATTGTCGGCGGAAGCTACTTGATAAAAGCAATTGGAAGTGTCTACATGGCACATATAAAAAGTGGGATCGGTCACTTATTTACGAGGGTTGAAGAGCTGCAAGCAAAAGGACATCCAAACCCCGATCATCCGATCATGCATAACAGAGGGAAGATCGGTTATCGATCTCAAAGCACCGAGCGCGACAGGCTGACAGCTGTGGGCTTGAGCGGATTGCGGGGACGGAGGCTGCAGGGAGTTCACCCGTGTAGCAGCGGTGCCGCATCGTAGGTCGTCATAATATGTCGGCCAGCAATATCGTGGATGCTGCTGGACATCAGCCAACGCTGTGAGGCGACGATGTGCAGAGCGCCGGCGGATATAGGGGCCGTCATTGGCAATCGTTGATCACAGCCCCAGAGAAAGGCAATGACTGGCGTCGTTCTGCCAGTGTGGGACACGATAAGGTATTACAGGACATGTCTTGGCGTTGATCATGTTCACCATACTCCTGATCTTCAAATCCAACTATGGGACGTTCCAAGCTCACGAGGCAGCTGAATACGACTACGAGCATGCCTTAGCAGCCAAGAAGAATCGGTAGTAAAGGAGGTATTGAGCAGGCGACTTGGAGAGGCCACCGACTCCCCAGTCTTGATGAAACTTCAGGCCTGATCATCCCGAGGTGTACGACGCGTGGTCAAAACTCGGTTGTATCAGCACCGGACTAGGCCCTATTCTGTGGGAAGAGTTATATCAACAAGTGTGAAAACTCCATGAAACAGAACAGGTGCCTCCCAATGATCATAGGCAGCCTGTTCCTATTGTCCGCGTAAGTAATTAAATTTGGCTTGTTATTTTGTGGATGTTGCCTGACCCAGTCAGGCACATTCCAAGTTCAATATCGAAACTTCTTGACCCGCCCGTAGAGGCTCAGAGTCCGCACGCCTACGTTTTCCCACACCTCGCAGAAGCAGAACAGTTTGTTACGGAAGATTCTCAGACTGCCTCCTGACCCGTTACCGAGGCAAGCAGGACGCTGTACTTTACGGTAAGCTTTATCATCTGTAGTGTCCATGTGGTGGACTTGCAATGAGCGAATTTCAGGCCGCCATGAGGCTTGGAGCTGGGTACGTGTTGGGATAATTGTGACATGTCCCCTGGTAATACTAATTGCAAACGTTACAGCATGGAGAGGAAGCAGTAGCGCTGCTGCACTGGGAATTGGGATATACCTGTATATCTTCGAGTCGCGATGTACCACAGATCAACTTAAGAAATCAAGCTAAAGCCTGGAGCTTGACCTTGAAGCTTGAACGACGAATGTTTGAGCCCTGAACTGAAACTATGGCGTACATACTCCCTGAGGGGCCTTCAACGCATGGGCTCCTGCATCACAAAATGTCTCGCCTTTACAATAAGTACTGATCTGATCACGCCGAGCTGATCAGCGACCGATCGACTGCGCTACTATAACTGTCGTCTCGACAGCTCAGGTCTGGATCCTGCCGAGTCCCGAGAGTGTTATTTCAGTAATGAGGTCCATGTCAGCGACTTGAAATTGGAGTTGTTTAAAGGCGAGGTCAGAAGCCCATTAGGGTCACGATGCAGTTGTGCAGTGCTGTTGCTGACTCCTGAGCCTGAGCCAAGTAGGGAGTAGCATCTTGGGAGGAGGAACCGGTGGAATGTGCAATTGGATGGTGAGCAAAAGATAGCCCCTGGTGATATTGAAAACCCCACCCCAGCGTTCATGCCTGTAAATAGCTCCCAACACTGCTCCTGATGTGCCAGTCCAACATCCAAAACCTGAAAACGAAGTCCAACAAATAAACCAACCGCTAAGTCATAAGTACACCAATCCTGATCGGCTAATTGTACATAATTATTGAGGCATGACCAGCAAATGGCTCTCGGGATTCAGCCAGCAGAACATACCGCCAACGTCAGACTTGACTTAATCAGGACGCAGTGCATCGCCTGTAGCATTACCAAAGGTCTGGGCGCCGAGTCACGAGTAATAGAGACAGAAAGATGCTCGAATCACGGGAGGAAGATTAGAAGGAGGGACGCGTAAGCGTGCATAAAGACGTGTGTCAGCCTGAGCGGCTTGAACAGAACCTATAAATTGGCCTTCTAATTATTGGGATAAACCGTAGATAACGCCATTGTATATTGTTCTCAATAATACGCTATGATTCCTACAACCCACCTTGGGGGGACTGCATCCAATATAGAAGTTGCCATCATTGGGCATGGACTGATGCTTATGACGTGAGTTTATCACTAGCTGAGGGAAGCTTGATACTGTAACGTTCATCGACTATAGGTGGGGACAACCCATTACCGATGAGCAGGCATTTAAAGCAATCAAAGACGGCGTCGATGCGGCAGGGGGTGCAAAAGTAATTTTGAATAGCGGTAAGGACTAGCTCAGCATTCACAGAAATTCACCAGAGGCGATTCGACTGAGATCATGTGAATAGCTGAGTTTTACGGACTCCAGCTGTCTGCGGCCAATCTCGAGCTTCTCGCCCGGTTCTACACTAAGTACCCTGAATATGCGGACAAGACTGTTCTGTGTGTCAAGGTGACGTCCATCCCGTAGCATGCCACGTTATTTAACCTTGACGTTCTTCAAAAGGGCGGTTTAGAACCCGGAACTTTGACACCTAATGCATCGTATGTCCTCTCCCAATTCAAGCCAGTATCATCTCAGGCGCATTTGCAGCGAGGCAAACATGCGTCGATCTATAAACGACATCAACGCCAAGCTGCGGGGTGTGAAGCGCGTCGATATATATGAAAACGCACGGGTGGACAAGACAAGGCCTATTGAAGAAACCATCGGCATTATGAAGAGCCTCGTTCAGGAAGGCAAGTTCGATCATATTGGGCTGTCTGAGTGCAATGCGGAGACCCTCAAAAGGGCCAACGCTGTACATCCCATCGCTTCAGTTGAAATAGAGGTGTCGCCCTGGGTGTACGGAGAAGAGACGAAGAAGGGTATGTTTCGTCTGTCATGATCTATTGCGCCCTTGATCATCAAGATTTAGTCATTGCTACGTCGGCGGAGCTCAATATTCCTATTCAAGCATACAGCCCGCTTGGGAGTGGATTCATGAAGATTAAGACGCCCGAAGACCTCCCTGAGGAGGACATCCGCAGACACATGGAGAGATTCAGACCAGAGGTATGTTTCCGTTGAACAACGCCTCTTGTAGTGTCGTTTACTCTCACTACCTGGATTGATCGGGACGCTAGAACATCAACCACAATTTGCAATTAGTCGAGCGACTTAAGGCTATCGCAGAAAAACTGGGGATCTCTTCAGCTCAGTTGTGCCTTGCCTGGGTACGGTCACTCGGTCTGCACATGATACCTATTCCCGGTTCATCGTGAGACGGCTCTGCACCTCTACAATAAATACATCCGACTTATCTTTTCATGCAGGAAATCTTCTCGTACGCTAGAGAACCTTGCAGCCGGCAACATCACGCTGCCGCAGGAGGATTGTGACGAGATCCACAAGCTGATAAGCGTGTTTGAGGCTAAAGGTGTACGACATGGCTAAAATACGCGGCAGCTTGGGGCAAAATGATCCGAAGGAGGCAATTATGTTCAGATTGGTGGAGGGTAAAATACACGGTTCAGACCCTCTATGAAAACGACAGGAACATAATAAAGCCACGTACACTGAATAACGTTACCCCCACATAGATCCCATGTCTTTATGTCGAAAAATGCGTTGTTTGCAAGCTGAATATTCATGATGACAAATTGACCCTGGCTCAATCCGTATAACAGTTCCATGAAATCGATCTCAGGGCATTTGTAAGAATTAAATAGAGAGGAACAAAAAGAGAGCTACAAACCATCGAAAAAATTATGGCACGACACCAATAACGCCACATCCCGCAGTTACCCCAGCCCCTCCGGGAACGCGGCCCGCGCTGACTTGGTCGATCCACACTTGGGAAAGAAGAAGGGAGGTGATGTATGGGTAACTTGCCTCGGGAATTAGAAGTCGGGAGAGAGGGGTGAAGGCCAGCGTAGTGTACTTGCATATGATCGTGGATAGGACGGTGTTCGATGCAAGCGCGCCGGGCCCAGCATAAGTACGACTGCTGATGTGCCATGCATGCCCATGACGGTTGCTCGAAAGTTGGGTTGTAAGACACCTTTGCCAGATGGAGCCAAACATAATTGGATAACGAAATTATTGAAACTTGCAGTGGTGGGGCGCGCGGCTTGCGTATATGGGGGACGAGCGAGCAGGAGATGGTCCACGGTGAGTCATTGTTGTTTCCGGTCTGGGGAGGCCGGTCGGGCGTGCTGGGGTTTTAGGTTTTGTGCCGTTGCTGGTGGTGGGGGTATGAAGGTGTACGTTGGGTGCGTCGCATTTAACGATCTATGTAACAAAGAACGCTAACGCGCACCCTCTCTTCTCTTCTTCTGCCCCCAGCGGCATCCACTAGATGCAGGAACCGCTGCGCATGCCAACATTGCTCGAGCCGGGCGGGAACAGGAGCGCGTCCACCACTCATCTGAATCCGCACCTCAACCTAAACCTCAACCTGAGCACCGCGCCCCGACCTCAACTTGACCACGACGTCGCACACCCTGTTCCTCGCTGACACCCGGGGTGACTCGCACGCGTAAGGTCAGGCTCAATGTCAAAATCCTAGTCCAAATCTCAATCTCAATCAAAAGACAAACACAAATACAACTCCCAACCGCAACAACGGCGCCACGCTCCTCGCACAGGGGAGCAACAGCAACAGCGACGGCCACCGCAGTAGCATCAACAACATTAACAGCAACGGCAATGGGAACAGCAGGCGCGCCCCGCCGCCCGTCGCGCTGGGCATCTCGCACACGCCGCACTCGGGAGCGAGGACGGCCGGCGTGCGCTGTTGGTTGGCGTGGGTGGGGGCGTGGGTGAATGTGGCGCTGCGAACGACGGTGTACGCCGGCGCGGGGCGCAGAGGAGCTGCAGGCGCGAGGGGCGCCGCCGCCGCACGAAGCGTATCACAATCACGAGAAGCGGAACGAGCATGGTTACAAAGGCGGCGCGGGCGATGATCACGATCACGACGATAACGACTACGACCACGAGGACAACGGGGCCGGGGGGTCGAGATGGCGACTTTGGCGCACGAAAGGCGCGACGGGGACGTGACGTGCAGCCGCAGACCCCACACCCGGGCCCCGCCGCCCGCCTCTCGCAACTCGTACCCTCCTCCGCCTCCTCCTCCGCGCCGTCCGCCCGTGCGGGGCCGGGTGTGGGTGTGGACGTGGGTGTGGATCCGGTCCGCGCGCCGCGGCAGGAGGGTACCCCCCCACCCACGCTCTCACTCCCCGTCGTCACGTCCGCCCTCCCACATCCGCCTAGACCGCGGCGGGCGGCCGCCGGGCACATACCCCCCCGAGGGCGACCCTCCCTCGAAACGCGCTCCCCCTCGCGAAGACGCGGACGCGGACGCAGCACCGCATATGCACACGCGGGTTCTCTGGATTTTCGCAGCGCGCCGCGCCGCGCCGTCAGGGTTCAGTACGACTGTTGATGTGTCAGAGGGTCATAGGTCACCGTGCACGTTGATTGCATGCATGTGCCACGCCCGTAATAGTTACTCGAAAGATACAGGGGAAAGTGGTGGGGGGGCAAAGGAAGCGACGTTGTGTGTGAAAAACACCTTTGCCAGATTGAGCGGAAAATAATCGGATAATGAAATTATTGAAAGCTTGAAGCCTTCAATTGTTGTGCCGTCAAGCGTACCTTCGTTGTTTACGAAAACAGGTTAGAACGTGTTGCGACTTTTCAATGGACCGAGTGCTTGGCGAACTGTGTCCCGCCAAGTATTCAACGCACTCAAGTCTTTCAACATTACTTACGAGGCAATACAGTAGCGGTGACTATGTTTTATCTCATGAAAATCACAGGTCTGCAAGAATCTCATATTAACTTTCATGCATGATGGTTCAAAGG
>QFFB01001575.1:0-15015 GCA_003316465.1 Ramaria cf. rubripermanens
TGTCCGTGAAAATAAAAGAAGAAGAAGAAATAGAATATAGTCCTTGGTGTTACGCTTTATGACATTATAGACCATCCAGGTAGAAGGACCATTGCATGCAGGCTAATAGGTATTATTCCTGTTACTGCATCTCTACCACTTGCAAAAACCACCTCCCATACTATTCATTCATTATTGCAGTGCATTGACAGATTATCTGGTCAGTCCACTTACAAACTCTCCTGTCAAGTATATTCCCCTTTTTGGAATATGCTTGGACCCCAATAGTGTCCTTGAGCCTACAGACTAATAGTTTATTGTTCAGTGCTGCTAAGAAATGCATTGCCTTCCAGCTGTATTAACTTGGACTGGTTATTACACGGATTGCAACCAAGGTACAAATATTAAATTATTTCCAGAGTTGTGCTGCAGCATTGTTTAATATTCTTGAAGCCTTGTAAATGACACATTCTGATAGATTGAGGCATTAGCAATAACACCAAAGTCTTGAAGGGTTCCAAAACAGACGCACACTGTGTAACACCAAGCCAATGAGAATCATCACTGAAAATAAGTCAAGGCACATACCTGTGCAACAACCTGAGTTGAGGCACAATTACATGTGCAGTATCTTCACTTTATTTTCTATTTTACTGATCAGATCACTTTATTCTACCTTTGGATCCATGTGTACAGCAGATTCAACTTATATTTTCAGCTCAGAAAGAGCTGGGGGCTCTATCATATGTTGTCATTTTTATTCCCACCTGGCTTCAAGTCATAAGCTAGCTTTTGAGTTCTCAATCTATTATCTCACTATGTGTTGCCTGCCTCAAGTCTAAAGGATAGGAGTAGTTACTATGAGTTTATTATCGATCTGGCATCTTTACCCTTCATACATAATAGTATCCAACACTTGACATCACCTTCCTTTTACATTAAAGGGCTGGGTCAAGTCTGAGCAGTGTCTGAACTGCTACTTGACATTATCCCCTAGATAAAATCAATAAAATCTTCAAATATTCTGTTGGCCTTCTGTGACTAACTGTGAGGGGGTAGAGTAATAATATTATAATTATTTTGTGTATTTTCTTTATCACAGCACCCCCTCTGTCAATGTGACCTTTGAGCATAGGGAGAGGATATCCTTTGCATAGATGTGGTTTCCTCCCTATTTCAGCTGTGAGCACATGGATTCCTCTTCATTCCCAACACTTATCTCAGGCACACACTGACCTGGCAGCAGAATGTATGTCAACCATATATTGTAATTTCCTCCAGTGACCACCAAATTCCAGGACACCATATTTGACATAACCCAGCATGTGATGTACTGTAATGTTTCTTCTCTCACCACATCCACTTTTGCCGCACTTGTGTGCATACATATCTCTTGTTCCCCACCCACTGTCTGCCCTCACTCTGTCAACCCTAGCAGCAGGAGGTCACTAAGAGATTACTAAAACTGGAACTTCTTTGGGCCTGGCCAAATAGAGAAGAATTCAGGAAATTGATGCATGAGGTGTCCATTGTCACCACTGCCACAAGGCAACAACTTAGAATTCACCTCAGCCTATGTCTTGCCCCACATTTGCACCAGGCAGCTAAGCCCTCACAGCTTGTGATGAGTCTGAACTAGCTTGTGACATTTCCATGCTGATGCAAATCCATCACACTGCACAAGTTCAGTCAACAAGCTGGCCATGCATATATTACTGATGACAATATATCACCCCTTGACCCTGCCATCATGAGACACAATGTGATCTTAGTGAGCTTGACCATCATCCCAATATACTAGGCCTGAGATGAGGACCTAGCACTGATGGGTCTATGAAAATTTAAAAATCCTTAATCATACACTCATGGTCAACACCCCTCCTGTTACATCCGTGCATTCCACTCTCTCGTTCTGCCTTCCGCCCGTTCAAATTCCATCACCCCCTTACCGTTACTCAGCTCTCCGATTCTCCCGGCCCCTCTGTCGGCAAGGATACCTTGTTCCTCATGGAATGTCTGCGTCCCATTACCAACAGACGAGGGTTACCTATATTAGATACCAAGTTCCATCCTCCCTGCCCTATGATCCCTGACTCCACTCTTGGTTCTGTACCGAACACCTCTTCCGCTCCGACTCGGAGCTCATTACTGTTACTTCCTTACATGTACCCCTCCATATATAAGCCTTGTAATCACACTAGTAACGACAGTTAGAATATCGACCATATTTTGTGTTAAACTTGTCTGTAGTGTTCTAAGTACACTTCTGCCATTACCCCCACTCCTCCGCACTTACTGTGGACCGCGTTCCTTGCTTGACCCCTCTGTGCCAAAGTCTGGGGACCTGTGATTGTTCGAGAGGCGCAGCATATAAGCTGAAGCCAAAGTCCCTTCTGATCCATCTTCCGTTCATCTCCGCCTTACAGTTTTACACATCCGTAACACCTCCCCATCTGCATGTTCCAGCCCACCATGGACACTACATTAACTTCTGGGGCTTTATAGAAGAATGGTACAAAGCCAAAGCATGCCACTGGGGCTATGACCTGACCAAAGGGCAGTTGGTTGCTGTGAATGTTGAATCTAACCAACGCCCAATGACCAATCCACTGACCACACTTGTGTGGGTTGGCAGATTTGGAGAAGCCTGTGTTGCTTGGGACAAACTCAAGTTTGGTTCTCAAGAACCATTTTATTTATGTTTATATTATACTACTTGCTGCAGCCAACCAAGCCCCTTGTGGCCTGGAAGTTCAGTGCGAGCATGCCACATGAAGTTGGGGAGACACTGCAGGAAGAATAGGCACTAGATAACAGTACAAATAGAACCTGATTATCAGTTCAAAACCAGGTAAAAACCAGCTCTGTAGAACTGATTTCTACCTCCTGAAGTGTTCTTGATGCCTTTGGTCATGTACTGATTTCCTGTAGTGAAAATGTCCCATTTGGTGCTGAATTATAGCTGGTTTAGGACTAACTAACAGTGCAATTAGAACTTGTTATTAGGTATATACATGCATACATACAGTATCAGTACTGGAGCCTCAGGTTCAGTATATCAGAATGGACAAGAGAGAAAACATGACATATATAGAGACTGGGTAGCAAATGTGAATGGCAGTGCCAAAGATGCCAGTGCATAACAGTGATAGCAGCCACTTATCTGGCAATTGGATTTCCTAGTCTCCTGATGGGCAATGGGGGATGCTGGTGACTTAATGACCTATACAGACAATTGAGAGATGTGTGGCCTGGGATGTGGCCCTGATGTATCTTCGGCTGCTTCTTTGCTACAGTAGATTTAAGCTTTGTAGTAGCCTATAGATAGATAACATCAATATTGAATAGGACTCTAGCACCAATGAGCTTACCTTTTTTTTACCATGTGTGGGCTAGTACATGGCATCTATGAGATGAAAGGAAGGCAAGAGAGTGTGGAGCATGCTTACTGGTGGTACATCCACCAATGTCTTGAAGTGTTTTGTTGGCAGAATTACAATATCAGTGCTGAGCCCTTTAGTAAGTTAATCACATACTGGCAGTGACTCACTGCCATTATGCTTGGGCTGCTTCCTTTTATTAGCTGCAGCTTTACTCACTTGAGGTATTTTCTTTTGTTTCATGGCAGTGGGAAGTGGCTGCAATGGTGGCAGGGTTTTTGTGTGTTTTTGGCACTGTAACAGGACTGTTGGAACCACTAGGAGCTTGCCTTGTTTCCATCCCCTGAAATGTCACTGTCGCTCCCCTCACCATCATGGTCACTGTTACTGTGATCCATGGGTCCAATGTCACTGATGTTACCATTGCCATCACTGTTACCCTGGTCCATGGGTTCAACGTTGCTGCCGTTACCATTAGCACCACTGATACCTGCAGCCCTGGTCTTAGAAGTCCAGATAACTAAAGTTCTGTATAAGCTACTGACGACGAATGAAATATATATGTAGACTTACCTAGTCATGCTCAATCTTGGGTTCCATGAACACACTCCATGTGAAATCTCCTCTCCTGTCAATAACACCCCATTCATTCCCTTGTTTCATGCACCCAACCATGCACTCCACTGTATGTAGGTCAATCACTACTGGGACAGTCAATCCTGTGTAGGAAGTCATTTCAGACTCCGCCATCTTAGATCCTGGCTCTATTATATCTACCACCACTACCAGTGCTTCTACCACCACCTTTGCCTCAATTATTATTGTTTATCACTGATGGATAACATACTCAATGACCCTGAAAAAGTACAAGGTAAGTTCCATCAGCCTACTGCCTTACCCACAAATCATATCACCAATCTGTAACTGCTTCAATGCTATAGAGCTTTTTCAGGCCATGGTGTCCAGAGGAATGAATGCAAAGTCAATCTGGAACACCATATCTAAAGTAGGTTGTTGTCCTTCATTTTTATCATGCACATATATTATGACTTACATTTCACAAATACCTCTGGTGAAGTCCCACCAGGTCACCAAGAAAGATGTCACTCAACCTGCCACTAAGAACAAACAGACCATTGAGGCTACACAACTGGAAGAAGATCAGTTCTTGTCTTCAACCAGTGATAGTTTTGAATCTGGCAAGGGAACCTATATCATTCAAAATAGCAGTGCATTAGCTATTGATAATGAAGATGTCAGTAACACAGATGGTGACAGTAACATTACTAACGTTGAACCAGACCCATTCACACCTGCATCCCCACACTCACACTCGCACTGGCCTTGCACCCACACTGGCATCCCCATGCTCACACCCTCACTGGCACTCACCCCCCACACAACGGCATTACTTGTTTGCACACTTGGTTGCATCAGTGGTGGCTTCAAATTAGTGGCCAGTTGGAATTTTCAGCTAGTTCTTTGACACATTTTTTTTTCCCTGTACCTGTACTTGTATGGTACTGATTTTTAGTACTCCATAAAATTATTTTATTGCGGTCTAGATATCAGTACAAGTCTGTACTGAAAGTTAGCTGTAGTGCAAGCGGAACTGGAACTTAGCGCTTATTCTTTCTACAGTGGAGAAATAGGGCTGACAGATTTCAATGTATACTGTAATTACAGAACAGTGTCGAACCGGATTGTTCTGTCGCCATAGGCTGGATTGGCCTGTTAAGGTGAAACGCTCTAGCAAAGGTTGGCGACGGAACAGGCGGTGGTAGATGCGGCTCAGTGCTCACGAGCAGCAAAAAGCTCATTAGAGCTGACATTGACAGCGGGTATAGTAGCCCAGGTAACCACTTTGCGCATGATACGCCAATGTAGTTCTATTCTGCGTAGCAGCTGGGATGTACTGTGGCAGAAGAAAATGTCACTAGACGAACGTGGAGGCCGAGCATATGGGTCCGGAATAGCCGACGGGAGCGCCTTAGAAAGTCGGAAATGACTTGTTTGTTTCCGCACGTAATATCACACACTCGAGCTACTGTTGAGTAGGGGCGCGACACCGGGAAGCTCCGGTGCCTAGCGAGAGGATGTGAGTTAGCGAGAAGCAATAATTCGAACGTCGGAAGTAAGCGGCACAGGACCCAGTGCTGTATTTCTGGTAGCCGCGCTGCATATACTCTAAATAGTAAAGCCGGAACTAACATCCGCGTTATTTATGGACGTGGCGTGGGTTCTAAGTGATGGCAGAAGACCCGGCTTCGGATCCTTTAGAACACTTTCTTGAGGCAACCTGAGGCTCGGTACACCCTGCTTATCGTACAATCACAGTGTTGACGTCGGGAGCACACAGCACTTCTGACAAGCCCACGTCTCCATTACGGAATACCGCAAGACGGTATGGAGAAGATCATCCTACAAATTGAAGTCAAGGATATGAGCGACTGACAGGCCTGATTAGGCAATTGGAGTGGCGCCGGCATGACAGCGGCAGACGATCTCGGCGAGATTTTGGATCGCTACTTTCTGCCTCTGTGGCATATTCTATTGTTTTTGTATATGTTTTTCTACGTACTCAATGGTATGAACATCAATGCAAGCTCAGTCCAAGTCTGAAAATATAATTGTGACTTACAGTACTCGTGAAGAAGCTCAGCTGGGCATTTCAAATGCCATCATACTGCGTTTACTAGTAACTAGTAAGCGTCAGTGATGCCAACAGCACGCTTGCAAGCCCAAGTTTTATAAATGTGAGGCCGGGGGGGCCTCAGGTTTCTCAACTTAGTCGCTCGTTTCCAATGCTTTCTCTCCTGTGGCTACTTCTTGGCGCCTTCATCTCCCTATCATCAGCCGTCAGAATTTTGTCATCCCCTGCAGATCTGCACACAACTCAATATGACTTCGTGGTTGTCGGTGGTTCGTCATCGTCCCCCTGAAGTCCCCCCTCCTTGCTGATCATATCGTCAACTGCACAGGTGGTACAGCAGGATGTAAGTCAAGTGATGCTGAGATGCTGAGAACTAAGCATGGTTCCTTCAGTGACCCTCGCAACGCGACTGACAGAGAATCCTAATATTACCGTTCTTGTTGTCGAAGCTGGAGGAAGGTTTGTCATTGTTCAATGCCTCTGCTTTATATTTTTGACCTGGGGCTTTTAGTAATCAAGGGGTTTTAGACGCAATCGTTCCGTTCCTGGCAACTGCCTTGCCCCAAACAGCGGTGGACTGGAACTTTACTACAACACCGCAAACAGGACTCTTTAATCGTATCGTCCCTTTCGTCAGAGGGCATGTTCTCGGCGGGAGTAGTAGCGTCAGTGAGTATGTTGCCTTTCCAGAAAAAAATCTTCGACTTCGAAGTTGCAGATATCATGACGTATAACCGAGGCTCGGATGATGTATGGGATAACTGGGCGAGGATAACCGGTGACGATGGTTGGTCTTGGCAATCTGTGGAGCAGTTCTACCTGAAGGTACGAGGCACATAAGCTTTTAACATGTTTGCTGATTTAAATCACAACGGGCGCTAGAATTCTCGATTGGTCCCGTCCGCTGATGGCCACAACACCACAGGTCAGGTCATCCCGTCCGCACATGGAAACGGACCTGTTGAAGTCAGCCTCCCTGGATTTCCCACTGAGCTCGATGACCGTGTCCTTAACGCCAGCAAACAGCTTGGGGGTCGATTTACATTCACTGAGGACCTGAATGCCGGAGATTTTGTCGGCTTCAGTACGTTGGTCTCTTGGGCTTTGTTCTTTGGGATTCAACACAGCTTGATCTGGACTTTTCAGGCTTCGTACAATCATCCATCGGTAACAGCAGACGCAGCAGCTCTGCCGTTGCCTACTTAGACCCATTACAGGGTCGAGATAATCTGGTCGTTCTCATAACGACGCAAGTCACGAAACTGATCCAGTCGGGGACCGAAAATGATCTTCCAGCGTTCAAAACTGTAGAAATGGCCCAGGGTCCTGGTGGTGAGTAGTTTCTATATCGTTACGTGGACAAGACTTCAGCTAATTTTGGTAGGTAAGCGCTACCAAGTCAAAGCCACCAAGGAGGTTGTTTTGTCTGCTGGTGTAATTGGCACACCAAAGATCCTGCTCCTCTCTGGAATCGGGCCGCGAACAGTGCTCAGTGGTCTCGGCATCCACACCTTAGTGAATCTGCCGGACGTTGGTCAAAACCTCACTGACCAGCCCTTAACACCGAATTACTTCTTCGTAAACTCCACCGAGACATTCGATGATGTCTTGCTCAACGATACAGTGTTTCTCCAGGAATTGGATCTCTGGAATCGGACCGGGCAAGGATTATTCACAGACTCTGCGACGAATACTCAGGGATTCATGAGGCTAGCAGCTGACTCGCCCATTTTTAAGTCGTTTGCAGATCCTTCTTCGGGCCCTCTTTCGGGGCATACGGAAATGATTTTCATTGTTAGGCCTTCATTTGTCTCAAACTGCGAGATGTTTGACTCAAGTAAAACGTCTGTTTAGGATGGTTTTGCCCCGTTCGGGATACTGGCGCATCCGCAGACGGGAAATTATTTAACAGTTTTGACAATAGTAGTATCTCCCCTTTCCCGTCAGTCAGCTCTCTTCACTCTTCCCTTGTTCGTCCTAACACCCATCACTTTCCAGGTGGTTCAGTAACACTACCATCCTCCGACCCCTTCGCCCAACCCCTTATCAACCCGAACTATTTCACAAGCGAGTTCGACATCTTCGCAATGGTTCAGGCCATGAAGGACACCCAGAACTTCCTCCAGGCTTCCCCGTGGCAAGGGTTTATCTTGGCGCCTTTCGGCGATCTTGCCAATGCGACCACGGATGACGCCCTGGCAAACTATGCGAGGTCATTTAGTATCACTGTAAATCATTCTGTAGGAACAGCGCGGATGTCCCCTATTGGCGCAACTTGGGGAGTCGTGGATCCGAACTTGTTAGTGAAGGGCGTGAGTGGCTTGAGAATTGTTGATGCATCAATTTTCGTGAGTGTATGTTGTCATGCTCGGTGTGTGAAGGCTTATTCGTCCTGTGGCACAGCCTACTATTCCCGAGTGCCATACCCAAGGGCCGACTTATATTGTCGCTGAACGGGCAGCTGCATTGATCGGGGCCACACTTTCTAGCTCAAATGATAATTAGTTACATACCTACCCAAGGTTTTGATTTATCGTTGGGTTATTATCACATTTGCTCACTGTTAGAGTATATGAACATGCTATGATACCCCACGCATTACCAGAGCATAATAAATGCTAATCCATGGCTAGTCGATACCCCCTTGTAAACTTTCGAAGCAATTGGCGGACTGGTTAGGCGTTTGGTTATCACCGATTATCCTTCTTGTTGCCATTGTAGCTCTGTAGTAATTGAATGGCTGATAAGGTTATAGTCATCATTAATGATTGTCACATTATTATCACTTACTGCTTAACCCACTCCTAACCATAAAAAGTATTTTTCCCAGTCTTCTAGCTAATGATCTGTCTTCTGTCACATGCCTGTGACATTCCTGTGACTCACCATCATTAGTGACACACCAGCTTCCTATTCTGGCATTCCATGACTTTCCATTAGTGTTCTACCTTATATCATTTATGTATAAATAGCTAGCTTCATAGTTACAATAAAATATTGGTAAAAGTGTAGAAGTGAACAAGCATGTGACAAACTGCATCACCCTGCATCACCCCATTGTAACAAAGCGAGACATGCCATTGTCCAGAAGCCTTTACGCAGTTGCAAATAATCCCTTTTGTTCCCTAGGAACTCTGAATTAGCTAGTTTATTTCCCCTTTTTCCTCAGTACTTTGCAACAAAGCAAGCACTGAGGTAAGAGGCTCATTGTTAGTCTTGCGTTTATTCATGCTCATCTATACACCTTGTAGAATACTCGTATAGGTAAAATATCAAAGTACTTTGCAATGAAGCAAGCACTGAGAATACTCAAATAGTCCTCTTACTTGTTTGCTCACATAGGTTAAGCCCATTGTGTGAGGTTACAGCTGTTCTCATAAATTTTCAGTTTTGTGCATTGCACAGCATTCCTGACTCCTTCATCTTATAAAAGATTAAAAGTCTCAGTCTCTCCAAATGGCTCGAGTCACCCACACCCTCATTTCATATCCAAAGCATGATATTCACAAGTTCAGGGATATCAGACTGAGACTTGGACATGAAAACTGGGTCCTATGGAAATGGGAACTTCTGGCTACAGTCAGAGATCAAGGTCTTTATGCCACTGTCACTGGCACTGATTTAATTCCAGATGCAAACAGCTGTTTGGTTACTATGACTGTTGGAGTACCACATATAGGAGCCATCCCACTCTCACAGTTAATTAATGAGTGGAATGACAAAAATAATACAGCTTATAATCAAATCATATTGTATTTCTCACCAGAATTACAGGCGGTGATTAACAACACTGATCAGGCCAAGAATGCCTGGGACATTATCATCTGAAAATTTGAATCTACAGACCCTAGTAAAATCAGTATCATCAGGATGAAGTATGAGAGGTACCACATAGTCAAGGGACAATCAGTCATCTCATATCTGACCATGATGAAGGAGTATAGGACTCAGCTTAAGAGAATGGGTGAAGTTGTTGTTGATTCCACTCATGCTGCCATTCTCCTCAGGAATGTTCCTGAGTTGTAGAGATTCATAGCTCAAATGATCAGGATGATTACCAGGATCCCTGATGAGATAGAGGACAGGCTAGAAGCTCATGAAGCAGACCTGGATGCAATGAAAATCTTGAACATGGCTGTGACTGCATTTACTGCAAGAACAAAGCCAGTCTAATTTTCACAGACCAAAGATCAGCATAACAGTTAGTATAATGGACATACTGCTCAATCCTTTGTAGTTGACAACTTGAGGGCCCTATATATATGTAACAACTGTGCACAAAGTGGCCATGTAGCGACTGAAGGAAAATTGAATGACCTGTATCCAAAAGCTCCAACTTCACAAGGGCCTTCATGTTGTGATTTGGGGTTGGTTGTTATGATAGGAAAATATAATTCAGGCTTCAAGTGAAGCTGAATCGAGCAGAGGTTTGATATGAAAGAGAATTTCAAGTGAACTGCAATATATGCTAGTTTTTATCTTAAATATTACTACAACTAAGAACTTCGAATTGTTATGAGTGAGTGTTATTACTACTACTATTCACAGCACAAAAACTAGCTATTTATATGTAGAGAATCAATCGGGATGAATATTTCAAGTACGGGTCACGTGACCCGGTGGTACGAGGATCGCATGTAGACACTCCTAAGTGTCATGTGGTAGTGAATAGGGAGTGAAGCATGACTATGAACATGTGAGATATATATGAAATGGAGGCTGCATGTAGGAGAGTTGAGATGTGTGTTCCGTGACAGGAATCGCGATGTATGCGCAGGGCGGGCTCAACGTGACGCGTTCTAATTATGGAATGAATATGACCGAGCGCCGAGGCCAGATGTGGGGTAAGGTAGTCTCCGATCAGTGACGTTATCGTTGGGACATCAACACGTGTGGGCGCTTCGTCGGTAAGATAGTGATGGATATGAGGTCATGGGCTCACCGTAGGGGATATGCGCATTATGGGTCGAGGAACGTCTCGGGTTGTTCCTATATTTGAACATGGGTCGTAAGGAGGATATCTGATAGTAATATCCCGGGCATTCATTAGATGTTACGAGTTGGAGATGTTAATTTATTTTTAGATGTTTTTTGTAATAACTTCTCTTCTTTTATTTATAACACTTCAAAAACTCCAAGCTTCACACACATCTATTTCATCTCACCCTATTCCATCATCTCAGCTCAACCCAGCCAGACAATGCAGCCATACCCCATCAATTATAAGTTCATTATTATCCCCATGCTGTGAGGGCAACACTGGTGACAAAGCCACAACCTAAAGATACTCAAGGAGATAAGAGCCGATACAGGATAATGACCAACTGTGCAGTGGATATCCTCAGTCTATAGCACTATCAATGATAGATACATGGGAACCTGCCTGTGCAGTGGATATCCTCAGAGATCAAGCTGAGGAGATGCCACCACACTGGCTACAACCTTATCACTGCACTGGCAATGCTTACATAATCATGGGAGATAGAGACTCATGGAAAGTGATAGAAGATCCAGAAACTTGGAGAACCAATGCAGGAAAATTGAATGACACGTATCTAAAAAGCTTCAAACTCCAAGGAGTCTTTAAAAACTCCAAGCTCCACATGTGTCTATTTCATCTCAGCTTATTCCATCATCTCAGTTCAGCCCAGCCAGACAACACAACCCTACCCACCAATTATCAGTTTATTGTTATCCCCATGCCAGCCATCAACAATGCAGCTTCAAACTCTATTCCCCTTCAGACCATTGATTCCCCAACATCACCCTCATTATCACGATGGCCACTCAATTCAGAAGATATCCAAAGACACACCGAGCTTCTCTTATAATGTGTGGTTTGTTTATATGATCAGAAAATATAATTCAAGCTCCAAGTGGAGCTGAATCAAACAAAGGTTTGTTTTTGAGAGAGAAATTCAAGTAAACTGCAATATGTGCAAGTTATCTTGACTACTACTTCAACTAAAAACTTTGGACAGTTTGTGTGGGGTGAGTCTTATTGCTACTGGTATTTACAGCGTAAAAACTAGCTATATAAGTAATCACAGTGGCTCGAGACGAATATTTTCAGTAACAGATTACCTAATCAAATGAAGATGAATGTTGCAAAGAGTGGAAGGAAGTCATACTGTATATACTTGGAAACAGGAGGTGAATGTTCAACATAGTTTGTATCCACTGTACATTTAGGGGAAACATATATGCAATTATTTAACTCACAATCACGATGTTTGTGCAGGGTGAGCTCGACTTGAGAGTATCTATAAATAGCATCTCGACATTTCAGATCTGTCACTGGATGTGGGGTAGTGCCTTGGGGCCATCTCCGATCATTGATATCATTAGGGGTATAAATAGAGTGTCTGGTTGATCTATCGGTTAGATAGTGATGGATTGTTCAAGCATGGGGTTGGTAAATAGAATAGCATTCCGTATGTGATATATCATCAACCTTCAGGGGGGATCGAAGATTATTGAGGGTGTTGAATTATAAAAAAATATGTCTTTCAGTATTAATATTCGGATGAATATTAATATACTTTGATATTTTATTCATAACAGCTTCATCATATGCTTTACCCCAGTCACTTAAAGCAGCATGGCTCTCAATGAAAAAGTCACATCCCTATATTCTGAAATCATATGCCATTGGAGATTTAGTGTATTTCCAAGACAGTGTGCAGCCGTTCACATTCCTTGGATACATGGGCAAGGTCATTCACAATGAAGGAAGGGAAGAATACGAGGCAGAATTCCAGGTGCCATACCCAACTAACCCTCCCACATCAATCCAACTCAACCTTCATCATAGAGCTACTCAAGACCATATACAACTGTCTCCCCCTCGTGTTCTATCATGGGAGTGGATTAAGGAGAAGCTCAGGAGTTATTTCTGTTATTGATTCGTCACCCTCACTCTTATGACTCAATTGTGCCAACTAATTCCATGACTCATCTCAGAGAAAGTGGACCATTTGTACAACCATGATTGGTGGATATTTATAGTGTTCTTCTTATGACTCACTTTATTTTGGAATGACTCACCTTGTTTCTATTTTAGTTAGTCTTTTCTTGTCATGACTCATGCTTGTTCTATTTTTGGATCTTTTATTACTCATTCACCATACTTTACCCCTATCTGACACATTCTTGCTTACTTTTGCTATTGTAATTTCTCCCTTGTTTCCCCTTTTGTGTTTTGTGTTCTTACCATTACTCATCCTGACTCAGACCTGCTTGCTCATCATATGACTCAACCCATCACAGTGCATGACATCATTGTAGCTTGGGGATGTGTATATAAAGGGCTTGGTCTCTCAGTATAATAACAAGTCAAGTTCAGTTCTCAAGTCAAGTCTCTCTTATGTCTTATACTCAAGTCCAAGTCAAGTCCCAAGTTTAGGGTACCAAGTTGAAGCTTTGTCACAGGACATAGCTGCGCATACATCACAAGTCACACGTCACAAGCCTACATCATACATCACACGAATCAGGGCGATCATCGCAAGAAGTCACCTGCATTATATCCCAGAAGAACAGGTTGTACAACTCGTTCTCAGTACCAGTCAACCCACAGCTGTAGTCTCTTTGCCCACGAACAACTGCATTATAGACCATCCAGGTAGAAGGACCATTGCATGCAGGCTAATAGGTATTATTCCTGTTAGTTCATCTTTAGTGGGAGACCTAGTTTACGTCTCAACACAGAACCTGGCCCTCCCCAAGGCCAGGGCCAGGAAACTGGTCCCCAGGTACATTGGGCGATATAAGATTATAAAGGCTCATAAAACAGCCTCTACAATAACTGTAGAGCTGCCACCCAAGCTGGCAGCCAAATGAATCAACCTGACATTCCATACAGGGTTGATACATCAGTTCATCATGAATGACAATGAGCAGTTCCCCAGACAAAACGCCAAGTTGTTCTATGACATTGGCCAAAACGACGAGCAGGAATGGCTAGTGGATAAGATAACATCCCACAGATGGATGAGCCCTTAAGGGCTGCAGCTAGAAGTCAGGTGGACTCCCAGAGACACCACCTGGGAGCCTTTAACAGCATGCAAGGAGACCGAAGCTCTAGATGCATACCTAGAGCTTTGGGGCATAATGAATCCACATGACCTGCCATGACAGCCTTAGGTCATGTTGATCATGTGAGTATCATGTGATATAGCAGCACCGAAGCATGCCCCACCATAAAGCCTGCTCGGATCATGCCAAGAAAAAGGCTAAGTCTTCTTGAAAGCCATTACCATCACATCTTCCAGAAGATGTGTGATAACTGAGACATCCCCATGGACATAGCCCCCATTGCATCAATGTCCACTGCGACATTGATGGATGCTGCCCACATGGTAGCTACCCACAGAGACAATGGGTGGCAAATTAGCAAGTGGCAAGGCAGCACAGCCATCTATACCCAAAAGGATGTGCCCTATGCAATGGGTACATCCAGCACTTGCTTGAGGCCACAAGCCTCAACCAAATCAACATCAAGCATTCCCATGTTGAGGATGCCATCAATACAGCATGGCCACCACTGTTTCACAATATCAAGTCCGATGTCGAGCACCATCTCCAAGGGCGCATTGATAACCTCAACAATGAGATCAATGACCTTAGGGAATGCCTCCATGACATGAGGGAGTCTCTAAAGGACTCACAAAATGTGCTCCATGTTGAGCATGAACAAAATGCTCGCAACTATGAGCAAATTGAAACCCTTGAGCAAAAACTCAAGGAAAAAAAATCAGCTTGGCGGCAACACCAAGCAAAAATGCCCACACCTCGGCCAATGAAGGCCATGGGCAAGCCCCAGCCCCTACCTCAACCAGAGGCAGGGACATCCAGCCAGCCATCTCCACTGATGGGCAGGATGACTTCTAGCCGAACACCCCCCCAACCCAATGCAGGTCCATCAACCTGGACTGTCTCGCTGAAGGAAAATCGAATGAAACGCATCTAAAAGCTTCAAACTCCGAGGAGCCTTTAAAAACT
>QFFB01001582.1:0-16797 GCA_003316465.1 Ramaria cf. rubripermanens
GGTCTCTGTCGTACCTTCTACAACCCACAGGTGATGCTTCGCATGACTTACTGAGCTAATTCATGTTTCTCCCCTTCGATAGCACCAAACCTCACACCAAAGGCCGCTTGCGGAAGATTGGCTTGGGGACAAAGCAGGTACAGTGTAACTTGAACCCACTTTGACCAATAGCTTCCATAGTCAGGCGCTCCGCCCATTCGTACATGTTAACTTCGACTGCGCAATAACTGTTTTGGGATAGCAATCGTTCCCAAGCCAGCGCTAACTTCAGAAATACAGCATATCAGAGAAAAACATGTGGAAGGACACCTTCAAATACACAACAACTAACCCGAGAAGCACAACCCGCGAATTGTGGCACAAGTCCTTTGACAAATTGTGTACTGAAGGAGGGCTGTAGCAGTCTCCTCTGTCGTGCGTGGTTGGCACCTATGAGAGCAGTTATCGAAACAATTCAGCATTGTCCAGCGTAATCGCACCATCGGCATAGATAATGCCTTTGCCTGAAGAAAAGAATGAGATGGCTAGTCAGATTTCCGTGAATCAACGAACCGGTGACCAGTCGAAGGAACTCTCGCAACGATTCTTCTAAATGATAGATCGTTGTTTGGCCTTGCAACACATGTGCAATAGCCTTGGGGTCGTTTATCATCAACCACCCCACCTATACCCTTTCAATTATAGCAGCACCAACAAGACTTGAAGGCAAGCTTCACCCCAAAACAGCTCTTGAAGCGATAAACACTTCCAAATTTTTTGCTCCACCGACGATTAGCCATTCCTGCGTCCGACTGCATGAGCTCGGCCTGATTCCCTGGTGAAACTTTTAATCACAATGAATATGGTGTGTAGAAAGTTATGAACTAACCTATAATCCATGACGTAGCGTGTGGGCCTGGTAGGTCCACCAGTGAGGACCCGCGAGACCATCTGAGCAAGACGCCTGCTGACAGAATAAAGAGCGCAAAGATCGCTGTTTGTAACATAAGCGCAGAGGGGGCTCCTAGTCTGGTTCTCGAGAGCGATGGTCTGCTACTTTCTATAATTTAATCGTCCTGGGAAGTACTCCACGTTATCGTATTATCAACAGAAATGACCATACGAAGATAAATTTAGAGATGCTTATTGCTAAGATTGGAGGGTGTTCTACATCAGAACTAAATTCGGAACAACCTGCCATCTCCGACCAAAGAGCAAACTCCGTGTACCTTCGGGAAAGGGTTGACCCCAACCTAGATCATAATCAATATGTTGCGGGCTGTTTGAACCGGGAGATGAGGCAGAGCTTGCGCCGAACCTACATCGGGACATTCAGATAATTCTATCCAACGACCCCCCGTGGGAAAAGCAACTCTCCAAAAAAACTTGCTTCGCAATAAGCATTTCGTGTGAGTTCAACAAGTATTCAAAAATTATAAAAATATTTGTAGATATAATAGCATATATTACTTTTTGAAAACCTCATCGGGTTTGAAGTGTGGGTATTTGTCAATGACACCACGAAAGGCTGGGATTGAAATAGAATCTCGTCATGCATGTAAAGAATGCAAAATTAGTGTTACCGAAAAAAATGTTATGAAGTTTATCTGCATCCAATAGACATGTTAAAATATTTTTACGATTTTTGGAATGGCTTTTGAGCTCACACAAATTTTTTTTGGGAGCAGCTTCTGAAATTGGAGGGTTGCTTTCCCAAGGGATAGCGGCAACCCCCCATGGGTCACCCGGCACACCCGGTACGCACTCGAAACTGCTTCAAAGTTTCGTACCTATCTTCGGTCATTATCATGTGCTTGTCCTATGCTAGTGACCTATGGCGATTAGTAGTTTTGCGATTCCATAAAAGATCATAGGAGCGCCTTTGCCGAAATTTTAGCCAAGGCTGCGTATTCAGCCACCCAGCCCTGAGGTGGGATCTCAACTTAGTGAGTTAAATCTGTCCATCTACCGCAATGACGTGGATATTATCATCAAATCACCATCAGAAATGTTCTCAAAACCTTTACAAGAGCCGCGATGGGCGTTATAGGGTTACAGAGAAGCTGATCGTGGTCCATGCTGGAAACGCACTCTATTAATAATATAGATGCCTCAAGACATGAATATTCCTTTATCAAAAGCGCAGGCATGGGTCACAGTAGCCTTAAGCTTGTCTTCTTTCGCAGTACCTCACGGCCCAAGTCGATGTCTTCCAGCTCTAATTCCATACAGCCCAAAGTCGACTATCGTCAACTAGGCCAATGCGGGCTTCGAGTTTCACTTCCGATTGTAAGTCTTGTGCCATCCTACTATTTTGCTCCCCCATGGTGACTGCCGATCAGTTCGGGGCCATGTGCATTGGCAGTGCAAAATGGCTGGTTAGTCTACTTTAACGAGACTTACCCTGTTTTTTTGCTCAAGCCTTGATCTCAGCCTTGGGTCATTGAGGAACCACAGGCTTGTCAACTTGATACCGTAGACAAAGATTTGTGCTCAATTTCTACAGAATACCAGGCACGTCAACTCCTCAAAGCCACTTGGGATAATGGCATTACACTGGAGGCCTGGGAAATTTTCTGAAGTCAGGAAACCCATTGGAAAATTTAGAGGAAATTCAATGTTTCACAAGAGTTTCCAATGTTCAGGAATGTGTATAAATTGTAAAAATATGACCCAGGAAATCATCAGGAAACTGCCACCAGAAACTTTCAGTTTCACTATGATTTCCTATCTAAAGAAATCAGCAGTAAATTCTAAATTTCTTCACAGTTTTCTGGTATAGCAAAACATTAGGAAATTATCAAAATCTTTCTCTGAAATCTTGAAGAAATTTTGCATTTCTCTAAAATTTCCTGACACCAGAAATTATATCAAATATTCAGTTTCTAGGAGCAGGAAATTCACAGTCTCTCAAAGATTTCCTGAAAATTTCTTGGTTTGGAAAAGTGTCAAGAATTTGCATAAATATGTTGTTATGAAATATTGTAAAAATATTGTGAAGTCATTTTTTTACCTTTTCCTCTTTTCTCTCAGCCATAAAAAGATGGGAGTAACATTTTGAAAGAATTCTGTTTATTATATTCAAGGATAAAACTACAAGACATCATCCTCTGCTGTCTCAGCCCTCATGTGTGAGTCATAGATGCGCTATGACATCATGAGTACAAGCAAGGCGGGCAATGCACATGATTACCCTGCACATGTCTGATGATCAATCGGCCTGGTTACATGGTGAGCAAGTACCTGAACCACTGGGATAATAAAAATAGAACGAAAAGGAACATTATGACAATAGAAGGTCATACAGAGGTAATAGGATCACAGGATTTGAATCAAGGAACATACCAAACATTCCACACATATTGGATCGCATATAGAATAGAAAATGGAAGGAGCAGCTGTTTCATTGTTATGTCAAAGGAACAAACATTTTTCTCAGTTATATTTTCTTACTTGTCATCGAACATTATATTTCCAATTCCCCCATTCACTATTTTCTTCTCCCTGACAACTGATTATTTTCCATATTTTATTTTACTATCCAAACAAAATCCAGCACTATTTGCTCCACAGATAGTATAATATTTCCATCCCCTTTGTTACCAATATTCCACGACTCCATCTCTATTGTTAGCATTCCCAAAACCACCCATGATTCTTCTTGTATAAGTACTATTATATTCCTGTATGATATGCCTCAGCCAAACATTAAATCTTTCTTGATACATATAAAAGCTCAGGGCATTCAGACTTGCCTTTCGAAATTCCTTATCTTTTTCTCTAACAATCACTATGACTCACAAACTGGTTATATTAGACTAGTTACTTATTCCTTTGATTTACCACCACACCTTGAGACTATCTTTGTTGGACCAATGATCCACCTTTAAAACACCAGAACCCCTGAGCCAAGTTATCGGTATATCATCAAAATCATCACTGATCTACATGTTACATCACTCCTGAGCAATCAATACACACATCATGCCTAGCGCCGCATTTACAACAAAAGAAATAAAATCATTCTAAGCTTTTTGTTCTTCTTTATCAAAAAATAAAAACATATAAATATTTAAAAAAATAGTGGCTTGGAATTTGAATGAGACTTCATATACTGTGAGAATTTCCTTAGCTCAAAAATCATTATTAATCAGGGATGAGCATGCATTGCCAGTGACACCTAGTGACTGTGATACAATGATAGTGGCATCACACAGCATCAGATGTGCTGCCAGCAATGGTCACGCAGGGCACACAGTCTTGTGAAGTAAATACATGTATGTGTATTTATAGTTCACTCTGAGTGTATTGAGCTGTTCCCATGTTCAAGTGACATAGGTGTTGGGCTGGACTATTGGGCTCAGGTGGTGTGAAGGAGATTCAGTTCGGTATGAGTTTACAGGTAATTCAAGTGCATGTATGTGTCAGTAGATATATAGGGAATTGAGTTATGATATGGATCAATGGGGTCCAGTAGTGCTATGTTACCTAGAAAGGGCACAATCTCAGAGGTCACATGATGGACAACAGATGGGTGGTTCCATACTCTTCCATCCTCTTGCTCATGCTCCTGTGCCATATCAACACTGAACTCACCTGCAATGTGTTGTGTATCAAGTATATCCACAAGTATCTCGACAAGGGGCATGATCACACCACCTTGGATATCCATCCCCATCCATAGGGGTTTCATCACAGAAAGGCTTTGGAAAATGTTTGCTGCACTGGCCATCTTTCATACAGGGTGCCCTTGGATTCTGATCACCACATGGACCATGAGTCATCATGTCACAGACCAACTTGTAAAGCAGAGGATGGGTCTCTGAATCAGGGAACTCTGCTGAAATCATAGAATCAACCCCATGTGGATGCCTGATCTTAGAGTCTCTGTCAAACCAAATGAGGAGGTTGTTATGATCAGGTTCCTCGCAGATCTCCGGTAACTATATTTGGTAACTAACCCTGTCCCAAGACCATACCCCAACCCCTTCCTGAAGTAGTCCAAGCCCAAGCCCAACCCCCGTTCCTCATATTCCACTTCCCCAAACCCTGCTTCTTGTCCATCCCTGAGCTTCATTATGATCCCCTTAGTTAGTTTATATCTGACCCTGTTTCTCTATTATCTGTATATAAGTCTTGCTCTGTATGTACCTCGCTCTTCAGTCAGAAATCAGCTTAGATACCCTTGAACACTTTACTAGTTTCTCACTTCATTTCCTCTTAGTCCACCTGCTCCTCTTGTCCAACCTCACTCTGAAATCAAGGGCACATGTGATCATGGATGGTGCAGCACATAAGCTGAAGCCCAGCCCTTACTAATCCTCCTCGTCCAAGCTCAGTCCCAGCTTGCCTGAGGTCCCATGCATAGACCCCAGTCTTAACAGAGGTGCATGTGTGAGAGGTCCCTCTTCTAGAATTCTATGGTGTGGACATGAGCGATGGTGGTCCCAAATATGTTTTGCTTGACGATCAAGTCAAAGAGGTATTTCTTTTTGAGGTGGAATGCCCTGGTGACCAAGTCAGGTCTGTCCTGAATGGTCCATCCATGCAATAATGCATCCTTGATCTCTTTCCAGTTGGGCTTGGCAGTCATAGTGATAAACAAATCAGCATGACTTTCCTTCCTTGTAATAGCCAGAGAGTTCTACATGCTTACCTGTGTATCCCATGTACCTCCTTGAAAAGATGTAGGCACAACAGATATGCTGCCTATGTTGCCCGCATTTTGCACATCATTGTCTAGCAGATATGACACTTGCATGACATGAGTGAATGGAATAACAGATTGTAGTGATTATTTGTATCTGATAAGTAGTTACTTATACAGTTGAGTAACTGGACCAACTGTATTAATATGTAGGGATGAAGATTGTGGCGAGATAAATAAAAGATGGGGAATGGTTGCATGTGTGTATCTCACGTGCAGAGCTGGGGCGGAGTGGTCAAGTGGAATGAATTTATTACCTGCGTGACATGTATCTACACAACTGAAAAGATGGCCATGGTGATGTGGAGTGTGTGATTGGACAGATGGGGAGTGGGGGAGAATGAACAACAGTGAATGTGGCCAGTATTGGATAAGGGAAGGTGATTGGATTGGTGAGTGCATGTAGTGTGACACATCCCTGTATTGTAGCCGCACATACCCACAGGATAAGTGTGATGTGTGCAATATACTGTCATCAATCAATAAACTCTGTTAATCATAACACACAGCACCATGCACTGACAGCAACAGTCATGCAGTTCCAGGTGCAACAGTGCTGTACTTGACTGTCATGCTCTCTCAGAACTGATGAGTACCAGTCAAGGCAATCACAATAGTAGCAGTAAAACTGGATGGTGTGTTGTCCAGCATAACAATGCCTTTTTGACCCCTCAATAATACCACCTGCAATGTGCTACCAACCATTCCACCTTGTGCAGTCATGTCTACTCCATTCTCCAGCTATAACTGAACCATGCTCTCATGACCTGCCTATGATGCCATCTACAGCATGCTACCATACACCCTTTGTGAATTCATGTTGCTCCAAATTCTAGCAGGGACCAAATGATAGCACACTGACCATGTAATGCCAATGCCTGTAGTGCCTGCCAAATAGCCTGCTTTTGGTGTTGACATCTGCCCAGTGCTTGAGCAGGAGTGAAACAATCCTTTCTTGACCCAAAATGACACCACTTGGAGCACACTGCCATATAGTCCCACCTGTGTGGCCATGTCTGGTCCCTTCTCCAGCTGATGCCATCATGGAGATTGTCAAATCCTACTAGGAAGGCCAGGAGGATGTCTGGGACAAGAACCAGAACCCTCCATTCCCCAAAGTCCTGCCTTCTGAAATCCCATAAGTATCACAGTGCTCTCATTAGTGGCTATATGAATAATACCCTAGCTCCCCCCCCCCTCCACCCTCCAAAAAAAAAAATTTTGCCTCCTCTTCCTGAGCCTCCCTCACACCTCCTGCCTACTCTCAACTGCTCCACCTCCCAACACATACCCCCCATAGCTGGTAAATTTGCTACCTCCAAGTCCAACTGTGCCCTTGCATGTGTGCACCCTGTGCAATTGTATCCAGTCCATACAGGGCCAAACCCTCAACCCCACCAAGCCCTCCCCCACCAGTTCCTAATCCAACCTCACTCTCACTCTCAAGCAGCATCAGCCCAACCAGCCCAGCCAACCACCCATGACTCTGTCCAAAAAACTTGACCATCCACCACTACCACCAAGCGCTGCAGCAGTGAGCCTCATGAAGCATGGCCCACACTCACAAGTGACACCCCAGTGGCACAAGAAGAAGAACACCCAGAACAACCAAGACATCATAAAGCAGCTCTAGGTGATCTGCAGGAATGCAGATCCAACCAGGCTGTATAGAAGTCTTGTCAAGTTCAGGAAGGAATATGTGCACCACCAATCTCCTTAAAGCATTGTCTGATGCTGGTATCTTGTACAGCACCTCCGGTGGCATGTACACCACATATCAGATTGGGATGAACCTCCATTGCAATAAAGCAGATGGACCTTGAAAAGCAAGTAAAGAAGGATCTCATTATTAACATCATTATTAATGAGATTCTCATCATGAGTGCCTTGTATCATCCTAATATCATGAACTACATCAACTCCTTGCACAAGAATGACCTGTGTGTAGATTGGAGTATATGGAGGGCAGCTCACTCACTGATGTCATTGGCATCATCTGCAGTGACATCAAGAGCAACAATGTACTCCTCAGCTTACAAGGTGACATAAAGCTCAGTGAGTCTGCCATCCCCCATCTGTCACATCATGCTAACACCTCCACTTAGCTAACTTTGGCTGTGTGCAGATTTCAGATCCTGCATGTTGTAAATGTAACCTACCACGCCATATCCCTTTTATGCACCATGTCTCTCTTTTGTCTTAAACTTCTTTATTCCCCACTTCACATTCTGTCACATTAGTATTCATACACCATTGTCCCCGCACTTGGACTTGTACCTTCATAGAGAGGACCCTAATATTATATAGCACTCACATCTTTTATCTTCATCCCTCCACTTTGCACCATTCAAATAGTACAAACCTCTCTTTTCGTCCAGCCTACACACTGAGCCAACATGCAAGCATCACCACCATTCCTGAGTCCACAAGTCAAGCAGCAATCACACAATGGGTCATGGCCACAGGTCACATCCGATGATCAAGGCAAGCATGTGCAGGACACGCAAGGCATGAGCATATCACATTACCGAGCACAATTCATGAGCCCCGAGTGACTTGAGCCAACCACATCACAGACAATACCATATCAGACACATCAAAATCACACCATCAACCACTCACCCCTGATTTGCACCAAGGATGTGGCCCACAACATGGGGGACCTACACCATCTGTTGTAATGGGAGAACATCACAAGTTTATCCCTGTAGCATGTCTCTGATCCCCAAGTAATTTCACATGTATGCCTTTGCCATATTTTAGCTCACCCATCAAACCTGCTGTAGTATGATACAGAATCAATATGTAAAAAAGCAAAGTTACAGGGGTCCTGGATGAAGCCTGATAAGCCTACAAAGTCCCCAGCAGGTCTGGGGATGTGTGGTGAGTGCACAAGATAAGTGTATAAGTCTAGATACATCATACCTGGGGATGTGTGGTGAGTGCACAAGATAAGAGGCACTCTCCCACACTCCCCAGGTGTTAGCTGGCGCTTTTTGCTTACATAATAAAGCCCTAAAAGCGAAAATACAAAGCATAGAGTCAACAAGAACTGACTAACTACTGCATAGAAAAATACCAAGAAAATCATGGAAAATACAGAGAAATAGTGCTTGTAATATCATACCATTTAACACAATATGCCTTTGAGTTACACTTACGAGATACATACATTCAAGTTGAATCTTGTCATACATATACCATTCATTGCCTCAAGACACAGGCATACCTTCATCACACCACTGCTATATGTGATATTGTCAGGATTGCTATTTTTTCCAGTATAATCCCAGACAATCATGCCACCCATGAGCCCTGCCATCACTGAAATATCCCATCACACCACCTCCATGCATATATCACTCCCACTGCTATTCGCTGGTTGCTGAACATTATCTTTGCCATTATGCCATGATACTTCACTCTCGTTTCACATCGTTCACATCCACCCTGCAGGGTGCAGGGCCACTGAGTGAGGGCAGAAGTCCAGTATAGCTGATGGGTTTTACTCATAGACTCCATCGGCCACCTTTCCCCATGAAGGTGTATTTTGACCCATACTCCATGCCCTAGCACATGCTACAACTCCACAGTGTTCTAGCCTCTCTCTATCCATCCCCCCCTGCATTTGATTTTTACTATAAGTACTTCTATTCTGCCTGTATAATTCTCTAGTTCAATTATCATATATCTACCTCATTATTTGACCTCTTACTACTAGAAAAAACCTTACTATAATGATCCACTGCTACATCAATAGTTGTGTCTATTTGTGAGCTCAAACCTTTGATCTTATTCACTATGCTCCCTAGGGGCATTGCCAAGACCGCTATTTGCAACACTTTGCAGGAGTGGCTGGATCAGCAAAAGGAACACCTGAACTGGGGTGACCTTTCCTCAAGGATGTGCACAATTCATTGCATACTACTCTTGGGTTATTCACTACGACTGTAGGCCCATGCTGCAATTACATTGATGTTATATCTTTACCCCAAAGTCCAATATTGACAGATATCAGTATTCACCTGTACCCTCATATTCATCACACTGCACACTCAAAGCTCCAATGATGGTTGGCATGCCATACTGGATGGTGCCTGAGGTCATCACACACAATGAGTACAGTGCCAAGGTCAATATCTGGTTGCCTGGCATCATGGCCATTGGTGTGTCCTTGAATTCTCCATGCCCATGCAGCATGCCTTCTTCAAGCTGTCAGAACCCCTTTGGATGCTTCCACCACTCATAAAGATGACACACAATGTGGCTAGTACAAGTGAGCTGGCATAACTTGTAAGGTGCATGTATATTCTTTGCTGATGGCTTTTGCTTTGACTCTGCTCCATGCCTTCAATCCCATATCAGTCATGACCCTTACACATTTTGCACTTTGTTTCCTGCCTTTCCTGTGCCACCACCATATCTTGACATTCCCACATTGCTACATCCCATATATATCCCATGTCTTCTATCACATAACATGACCACCTGCTGCATCTACACATGCATGTTTGAGTGTGTCTGTTCATCGAATCTCTAGGTATTAACTGGACACTGTGTTATATAAAAGCTTAGAATTGCCATGTACTTGCTTGTCTCTATCACAGTGCAAGAGTCACTCAAATTAATAAGGCTTCAAACACCAGGCAAAAATCACTAATTTATAACAGCTGGAAAACATACTACTCAGTGGCCCAGTATATCTGTGCAGAGAGCTCAGTGGATATTCTAGTAAGTGTTATTATGTGTCATTATCTCAGAAGCTATTCATTGTACTATCTGGTGATTTGGTGACAGGATGAGTCATGGTCAAAGCTGAACCATGGCTTGTATAATAATTTAACAAAAAACATTATCTAACATATTTATGCCAGTGGGATATCTCAACAGCATCAGCTCAGGTCAATGCCCTTACTTGGCTCTTGTGGAACCTGACTGCCTGTTGCTCAAGATTACTTCTAATACCTTTTTTTTCTCTGTTTTGTGTGCTTTCGGGTCACCTGACTGTTTAATTTTTCTCAGATACCGACTCTACAACTCACTTCAGGATTTTGGCAGTACCATCACTGGACTCCTTGCTTCATGAGCTGTACTGGAAGGTTCAGTACTACTCTCTAAAAAGTCAATTGCCCAAGTTAATGAATGATTGCTCTTCATTCTGAGGTGTTGGTGTAGGAGATGCTAGCATGTCTGCAACACAAGCTTTACCGTTGATGATTACACAGGACACAGTCAGCCATCTGGCCAGTAAGTCCTACTTTCAATGATCTCAGGATGTCTGTCTTGTCTCCACATGAAGCAATTTCATTTGCTGGAGAGTTGGTACAGCTCTCAAGCCAGAAGCAAAACAATACAGATTCCTTGCATGTAAATATCTATATTTTTTTTTTTTTTGATTCCTTCGTAAATGTGATGCCGAATATGGCATGCGCGTTGATTAATCGAAGGTGACGTAGTGCGGGGGTCGGAGATGATGTATGATGATGTTCCAGAGATTTGGCTCAGGGGTTCCTTCGGCGTCAAGATGGATCGTCGGTCGAGTAAAAGAAGAGAGATTCGATGTATGGTAATGAATGGAGGGAGTAGATAGATAACCTAGTGTAGCTAGCTTGTAGATTGTAGAATTTTGTTGAAGAGGATAATAGGAAATTCTTTGAAAGGCAAGTCTGAATGCCCTGAGCTTTTTCTAAGTGTATCAGGAAGCATATAATTCTGGCTAAAGAACAACATACAGGAATATCATGATACTTATACGAGAAGGTGTATGGGTGATTTTGGGAATGCTAATAATAGGGACGGAGGTCTGGAAAATTAGTAACTAAGGGGATGAAGGATAGTACTATCTGTGGAGCAAATAGTGCTGGATTTTTGTTTTGGATAGTGGAAAAAATCTGGAAAATAATCAGTTGTCAAGGGGAAGAAAATAGTGAATGGGGGAATTGGAAGTATAATTTTCGATGACAAGTAAAAAAAGATAATAGAGAAAAATGTCTGTCTCTTTGACATAATAATGTGAAGCTGCTCCTTCTTCTCCTATCCCATATGCGATCCAATTATTGGATATGTTTGATACGTTCCTTGATTTTAAATTCTGTGTCATTGTCATCCTCGTACAACCCTCTATAGTTGCAACATTCTTTTCCATTCTATTTTTATTATTCCGGCGGTTCAGGCGCCTGCTCGCCATGTAACCAGGCCAATCGATTATTGGTGATGCATGTGCGGGGTAATCACGTGCGTTACCCATCTGTCCATGCTCGTGATGTCATAGCGCATCTACGACTCGCGCAAGTGGGCCGGGTGTTATCTTGTGGTTTCCTCCTTGAATATAACAGACAAGACTCCCCCTTTTTTTTAAACATTATTTCTAACTTTTTATGACTGAGAGAAAGAAAGAAAAAAAAGGGTAATAAAAGGTTAAGAAAGAAAAAGAAAAAAAAAAATGACATCACAATGCTTATTACAATATCTTTTTATCACAACAAAAACAAGGTAGCAGACTGCCTTTCCTGCTACTATGAGAATGACACAAGTGATGACAGTCACCCCAAATATGTCTATGTTAACACAGACATGAGGTTGGATCCAGATAGCAAATTATTAATAACTGACCACTACACTGAAATATGAGCAGTAGCTGCAAGATGTTCAACACATTTTGCAGACAAGCAGGAGACTTGGAACATTGAGTCTGACATCATGAATGATGGCACCAACCTAGGCCACTGGGGAATGATATATTGTTAAATGACAATGTCCTGCCATTGCATCTGGCAATGATGGTACATCCCTCAGAGTCCATGTGGAAGAATTCATGGACTTGAAAAGCATTGTGAAATATGTGTATCACAAAGACACAGTGTGTGCAAAAATTCTCACACATCCAGATGCCCACTTGAATTTTGGTATCTGGGATGGGCTTATTTGGACCTGATATCAGCTCAACAAAGATGTGATGTATCCCTAGGTGTTAGGGGAGCCCCATCTGGTGAGTTGTGGTCCTGGCCAAATGATCTGCAACAACCCCATTTGGCAATCCATGGTCCCAGATCAACAACCTGCAATAACCTGTTCTTGGAAATCCATGGTCCCAGACCAACAATCCACAATGACCCCATTTAGTGATCCATGGCCTTGGACCAATGGTCCACAATATTGCCTTGGAGTACATGTGTGTCTTGTAATGTATGATTTACTATATATATGATTATGGAGAATAATTCAAGCTTCAAGTGAAGCTGAATCAAACAGAGGTCTGTTGTAAGAGAGGATTTCAAGATAATTGCAATATATGCAAAATATCTCAGTAACTGCTTTAACTAAGAATTTTGAACTACTTGTGAGGGTGAGTATTGTTATGAATATAAATTAAATAAAAGGATATAAATAAATCATATATTAACGACAATGCTGACGGATCCTGGCATTCTATCACTGGGATATTACAGTATCTGTAGATGGCCTTACCATGATCTTCATTGATTCCTACCCCTATCCCGTTCAACACCCATCACTGAGGCTGCATATATGCAGGACCAAGCCCATGATGTTGTATCCATCACTATCCCAGCACATGGATCCACCACATGCCGAGTGTACCTTCAATGACATCAAAGATCAGGTCTGATGCTGGTTGGTCTACCCTGCACATACAAATGTCATATAGACACCTCACATCTAATATTAGATGTGTCTTGTCTCAAAATGTCCATTGCTGCATGTAGGACTACCAACACATGTTTTGCTTCTATGTCAGTGTCAACTTATGCTTTATATTCACTACATCCAGTGTCACACCCCCCATCCCATGTAATTAGTCTTTTGTTTGTTACATCCTGTACCTCCATCCCTGCCATTGCATTATATAAGCGACCCAAGAAATATTCCTTGCGCCAGTCAGAACTAGTTAAATACTTTGAATCATGTATGATAGCTTCAGTAGTAATAACACTCACCCCCCACAAATATTTTGAAGTTCTTTGTTAAAGTAGCTACTAATATAAATTGCATATACTGTGATTATCTTGAAATATCCTCTCTTATATCAAACCTCTGTTTGATTCAACTTCACTTGAAGCTTGAATTAGATTTCTTCATCATATAAACAAATCATATATCACGAAGAATGTCAGCCGATGAATACATGGCTCAGTTTGAGCTTTTGGCAGGAAGGATGGGTTTCAATGAAGAAGCATTAGATGATGCTTATGCCTGAGGCCTTCCAGCAGTCATTCTTGACAAAATACAGGCCCAGCCCTCACTTCCCATCAAGCTTGGAAGGAAGCAGCCTGCCAGATTGATTGTAACTGTTTTGGAACCCTTCAAGACTTTGGTGTTATTGCTAACACTTCAATCTATCAGAATGTGTCATATATGAGACTTGTAGAATACTACACTGCTGCAGCACAACTCTGGAAATAATTTAATATTTATACCTTGGTTGCAATCCGTGCAATAACTAGTCCAAGTTATCACAGATGGAAGGCAATACATTTCTTAGCAGCAATGCATAATAAACTATTAGACTGTAGGTTCAAGGATACTTTTAGGGTTCAAGCGTATTCCAAAGAAAGAGGAATACACCTAACAGGTGAGTTTATAAATGGAATCACCTGATAATCTGTCAGTGCACAGCAATAATGAGAGACATAAGTGAAGTGTGTGAGATAGCTTTTACAAGCAACTCAACTTGACTTGTGAAAGATACTGAACAGGAAAATCAACTGATCAATAACTCTCAGGTATTGGAGTGCAACTGGCAAGACTATCAATTGTCAGACTCACTCTGTAGAATTTCACCTGGAGGATTAGTCCAAGTGGCTAAGCAGTAAAGCAACTACTTAACTGAGAATTAATACACCATCAATAAGTATAAAGTAGCAGGTGTGGTGCCTGTGGGTTTTTTTGTCAGCAGACCGCTCCACCGGTGCAGGACTATAGTACCCAGCACTGGTCCAGCAATACTACCCAGCCCAGGCTACCACCCAACTTCCCTCACTCCACCATCCTGCCACCCTCCTGACACCATTTCAGGTAGGATATAAAGAACATGGCTGTGTGAGAGTGAAAATAGGAAATAGATATGGTAATCTGGGGATGGTACTGATCTGTGGATCTGGGGATAGAGTACTGATATAGGTATGGTACTAATCTGGGATATGGTAATGATCCCAGTAGGGGGGATATATAAAAATGAGAGATACTTGGACATGGAGGATACCTGGACATGGGGGATACCTGGACATGGGGGATACCTGGACATGGGGGATACTTGGACATGGAGGATACCTGGACATGGGGGATATATTAACATGGGGGATACTTGGACACAGGGGATAAGTGATCACGGGGGATATGTGATCATGGGTGATACATGATCACAGGAAATACTTGGACACAGGGGATACATGGACACAGGAAATACTTGGACACAGGGGATACATGGACACAAGAAATACTTGGACACAGGGGATACATGGACACAGGGGATACATGGACACAGGGGATACATGGACACAGGGGATACATGGACACAGGGGATACATGGACACAGGGGATACATGGACACAGGGGATACATGGATTTGGACACAGGGGATATATGAGCAAGGGGGATACTTGAACATTGGGGAAACATGGACATATGGGATACTTGGACATGGGGGATACTTGGACATGGGGGATACTAGGACATGGGGGATACTTGGTCATGGGGGATATGTGGTCATAGGGGATACGTGGTCACAGGGGATACGTGGTCATGGGGGATATGTGGACATGGGGGATACATGGACCTGAGGGATACATGGACACATGGGATACATAGGAACATGGGATACATGGACATGGGGGATATATTTGACATACCACAAGGTGTTTGACTCAGTGAGATGCATTAAACTACTGATCAATTAAACGGGCAATGCCTGCCATGCAAAGCATGGGTACCGAAAGCTTGTGTATGTGTAAGAACCCTAGCTGGGATGAGCAGCTTAGTAAGATTTGCAAGTCACACGAGTGGTGTAAGATAGAAGGGGGTTCAATTGACTGTTCTAAAGGTGGGCAGTATGTCCTCCTTTTATATCATAAAGTACAGGGCTTCTATCTATAAATAGCTGAAGAGTGAGTCACGATGAAATATGGGAGTGAGACATAGAAACGAGGGAGGTGAGTCAGGAAAGGATTTAGGACCAATCACATTGCAGGAGAATCACATGAGTCAGGGCCAAGAGTCAGACCAATGAGCCATGGCAGGCCCAGCTCCACCAAATGACTCACATGATCAAGTTACCTAACCCGATTTAGATGAAATGAGTCAAGGGGGTGAGTCATTCATAAAGTGGAGCCGATGAGTCATACCACATATAGAGGTGTGAGTCAGGATCCTGAATCACTTCAGAAATTAGTGCCATTCTGAGTGGAGTTATGACCCATACGTAATTGTTTGAGTCATAATATGTGATTGCCTAATGGCCTCTGCCCTGCCAGGAAGGTCAGATGATAGTGGTGAGTCAGTGTGGGTCAGGCCCGGAACTCCGGGCAGTGCAGCCAGGCTTCCCAGACATAAGCTGAGGATTTACAAGCCTTAGTGTCCGGACAGAATGCCTGGCCTGAGTTGCGGGTGCAGGAAAGTCTGCAACTCGAAGACTTGAGGTCGGAGTCTGAAATTGGACAGCCGCGCCATAGTTGTGGGTGTCCATTGGTGACCAGCATAGATTCCACAAAATACAAGTGTTTTTAAGTCTCCTAGGCTACGTAAAAATAATAAAATATTACTGGAGGGTCATGGGAATGGTTTGATAATACTGAGAGATTTTAATAGGAGTTTTTCGACCAAGGAGAGGGTTATTTCATAAGAAGCAGGACCTTTAAAGTGACTAAACAGAACAGGGGCTGGTTGAGCAAACCTCAGGCTTCAAATATACCAACTTTGGACTGGTTGAACAGTCATTCCCATACAGTAACCACTGTCATCTTTTGGAGATTAGAAGGGCACAAACATCTCATACACCCAACTTCTCTCCATTGACATGAGTGCATATGACCCTGCCAATACTCCAGCTGTCATGACAACATCTACTGTTGTGATATGGGGTTTGTTTTTATACGATA
>QFFB01001596.1:0-17841 GCA_003316465.1 Ramaria cf. rubripermanens
TTGGAGTATTGGAGGTTATCTGGAGGTTCGGACTCGGAGGTATCACTAGTAGTATCTAACTACGGAGATAGTGATGCAAGAAGACTGGAGGTTGGTAATGGGAAATAAGTTGATATTTGAACTAAAGAGTGGATACAAGATTGGAGGACTGTTAATACCTCGTACCCTAATTGTATCCTAAGAACGTGTAACAAGAAAGACATAAATGTAGAACAAGAAGGATATAAGAGTCAAATAATAATCAGAGTTCAGAATAGGGTTGGAGGTTCGGATTGAGCAAGGCACAAGTATTTTACTTTGGTTGGAGGTCCAAGGGTTTGGAGCTTTGGTGTTAGATCTCAGGGATCTAACATCCTCAGAGTTTTCTCTTAGAATTTCCCCTTCACCAAATATGCCCTTGCATTGTATCAAATTGTATATGACTTAGGATTTCGAACTTTTCCAGTGTGCTGCTTGAGTGTAGAGTGTCTGCTTAGATTGCCCTCACAGATGTCCAAAAGAGAATGAGGGTGTAGAGGGCCAGGATGCCATCTGCTGAAAAGATATCTGCATGGATGTCATTCAAGAAACCTACACACATCTGCTCAAGCCCCTGCTCCTCCTTGATCACCAATGCCTCTACCAACACAAGCTGATACAACAGCAGCAGCAGACTCTATCTTGACCCCTGATGAATTGCTGATTCTGTCAATTCACAAGCAACCCACTGGCATCACCCCCTTGACACACTTCTCAAATAGCACAGGTTTTCACCCACTGTTCCTTGACACTCTTGTACATAACTATCAAGATTGGAATTTAGGGTAAAGATAGAACGTTGGTGTAATTCCAACATGGGCCTACAGTCGGAGCAAATAACCCAAGAGTAGTATGCGATAAATCGCGCATGTCCTTGAGGAAAGGTCACCCCAGTTCAGGTGGTCCTTTTGCCAATCTGAACACTCCTGTGAAGTGCTGCGAATAGCGGTCTCAGCGATGCCCCCAAAAGGGGGCATGGTGAGTAAGATCAAAGGTTCGAGCTCACTGTTAAGCACAACTACCGATGAGGGAGTAGGTCTTTGCACTAAGGTAGACATATGATAATTGAACTAGGGAATTATACATGTGGAATCGAAGTAATTATAGTAAAGAGTGAATGCAGGGGGGGACAGATTGAGAGGGGTGAGAACACCATGGAGTTAGAGCATGGATTATGACGTGGAGTTGGGGTCAAACAACCTTTATGGGGAATGGGGATGGATGGGGTATAGAAGTGAAACTTGTCAGTTAGACTGGGCTGCTGCTCATCCTTGGTGACCCTGTACGCTGCAAGGGGACTGTGAATGATATGAAACGAGGGTGAAGTATTGTGGTACACTGGCGAAGATCATGTTTGGTGACCAGCGAATAGGAGTGAGACTGACTGAGGCCTTTTTACTATCAGTGTGATAGAAGGATGCTAAAGAGGTCGATGGAATTCACTAAACTCAGGGTGTGCAAAACAGCAGTCATGACAATAACCCTCTCAATTGGATATATCTTGGAAAGGTACCAACAGAGAGTCTTCTGGACTGGTTTGATGTTCAGGTGAGCTATTCTTCATGACCATGAGTTACTCTTGACATCTTCTATGCAGTGCAATGATTTTAATGCTCACAAATTATTGCTCACTTGAGTTGTAGCTTTGAAATGGTTTGGACACCCAGGGATACACCAGTGGATGTTTGTGCTCAACCAGTTGTCATTCAATGGTCAAACAAGTCAGATCTTACTGAGCAAGGCCATGCAAAAGCCATAGCACAGGGTAAAGGGGTGCACAGGTGGGAATATGTGTGTTGTGGTCAGTATGGGCCACAGGAAAACTCAGGGGATTGTTAAGACTGAGGCCTACATGTGGGACCTCAGGGTGAGCTTGACCGAGCTTGGACTGAGGTTATTAGTAGTGAGAGTTTAGCTTCAGCTTGTGTGCTGCACCATCCACTATTGTATGTACCCTCAATTTTGGAGTGAGGTTTGGACAAGAGGAGTGTAAGGAGGTAAGAGGAGACGGACTAGAAACTAGTCAATGATTCAAGAGGATATCTAAGTTGATTTCTGACTGAGGAGTGAGGTACATACAGAATGAGACTTGTATACAGATAACAGGGAAACAGGGTTGGATATAAACTAACTAAGGGAATCAGAATGAAGCTCAGGGAAGGATAAGAAATGGGGTTTGGGGAAGTGGAATATAGTGAATGGGGGTCAGGTTTGGGCTTGCTCTACCTCAGGAATTGCTTGGATAAGGTTGGGCTTGGGGTAGGGGCTCAGGACAGGGTTAGTTACTGAATATGGTTACTGGAGATCTGTGAGGAACTGGATTGTAACAGGGACATTGAAGAACCAGAGCATGCAATGGGTGTGGGTGATGAAGTGCATGAGGATGAGCCTGCTGTTAAGATTAATTGCTAGAAGTCCTGTCCAGGAGGGGTTAGGCTCTGCATGAGTTCACCTGTTCTGAGTTTATTTTCTTATTCAGTTGATGTTTTCTGCATAGATTGAAGTTAAAGTTGATGATCCAGAACACACCAATGTTTGGCAATTTGGAACACACCTGGAGGCCCTCCCTGATAACTTACTTTGGTCTTGTCATTTGAGAAACATAGTGTCAGAAAGATTCCATTTTGTGGGTGCAAAGGCAACCACAATTATGCGGGGTGAGATCATTTGTGTTGTATAAATCTGACTCAGCTGACTACCAATCCACTCAGAGGTTGTCAATCAGTACTGGAATCTAAAACTTACATCTTGAGCAACCAATCAACCACTTGAAACACCCTATGAGTTCCTGGATTTTCAACAACCAACAGGTGCTCAGATCATCAATATGCTTCCAGTGTTTATGTATTGAGCTTGTTTAGATTGGGATCCTTTCATGGCACTCCATCTTCTCAAGGAACACAACCCAGACAAAATCTATAAGTGTGTACGCCTGCAGCTGGATGACCAACATGTCTAACAGCAATTCCTCTGGAAGCTACAAACCCCGTAATATTCTTCAGCCAGATTCACAGTCCCAATTTACTTGTGCAATGGTAGATAACTTTACCCTTGAGAACATGATCCTCCATGGCACTCAGGATGGCATGGCAGCTGATAGTAGCTGGCACAACAAAAGTGAAAACTGAGCCCACAGTGACATTTCTCATCACAGTTGACAAGGATCAATATTTAGTTCCAGGTGTGTATTATATATAAGCTCTGTTATATTTATAGAAAACAATCTTTTCAGGGTCTATCCTCCTGTCTGCCAATGAGTGAGTACACATGTTGGAGGAATACCTTGAGTCTACCAAACATAAAGTCAAACAGCAAGCTGAGAATATTATCAAAGGTACATGCCAAGGACTCTTCTGAAATGATATCACACTCATCTCCAGGTAGATCTCAGTAGTATTGCTCATGTGAGGGAGGTTGAGCATACACAACTGCTTAGTATCTGCTTGGAAATAGCAAAAGATGGGTGGAGTGTCCCAAAATGGATGGTTGACAAGTCCAGGGTTGAGGCAAAGGTTATTCACAAAGGTCAGCCATTGCCAAAGTTGATTTTTTTGGTCAACTAACTGAGTTCATTAGTGTTTCCTGACACCTACATTTGATTGTGTCAATTTCATGTCATTCAAGCTATTCTCTGGTGGGATTGTGATGATAAAAATACACCATCTACCCCTTGGATATCTTGACTCACAAAGTTTGAGGTACTGATTCATTTCTGGTTTCTCCAGCAATGCCACACCTGGAATGACTGGCCCAAAGCCATGGATAACTTCTTACAGCACATGAGACAAGTCATTATGTCTCATGATGACAAGGAGGCTGACAAGGAGGAAGATGAAGATGAGGCAGAAGTTTCTAAGTGCAAAGGGAAGCATAAAACTCAACCCCAGGAGAACTCAACAGAGGTATGTGATTGGGTGGAGCAATACTTTTGCAACAATTGGCTTGTTGAAGAATGGATACATGAGTGGATGTGTATTTATGCATACAGTGCTGCTGTTTTAATCCTCCAGACCTGGTAGCTTGCTTCACCAACACTGGCCTTCCCATGGGACAGACACATGATAGTACTTGGTGTTATGATATCAGGATTACCTAGTATTTTTCCTAGTATTTCTACTATTTTCTTTCATTTACTAGGAGCATTCTACCTTTTGTTATGCTGTTGTCACACTCATGTCACCCAACGTCATCGGTGACATAGCGGTTCCTAGTCCGGCACATCATGGGGCTTCACCCCTATACGCACATGTATAAGTAACTAGAACATTAGTTACAACAATTCGAAGGTATTAGCCCTCCACTTCCATGAGAAGTCCGGTATAGTTAAAGCATGAAGATAGCATTCATAGCTGGTGAATCGCTGATGTTGTCATTCTGCGCTGTGAGATCGGCCAGTCTTTCTTCGCTCGCAAACGCATTAAATTGCGTTCTTCCTTTTCTGGCATCGTTCGCCACATCGACACCAACCCGGTCTCAAATATATCAACAACACTTGGAACATGAACGACTGGACTGAGTGAGCTTTCCTGTTGTTTGATACAGTGTTTTTGGACAATAGGTTAGATCGGTGGTGGGCTCGGGGTTTTGACCTAGTTCTTTCTATGACTCACTGGCATGCTAGTATTGAATGCCTAGGTGCTATCATCTTAAATGAATTCTTCCCATTTTATCAGTACTGGTTGGCTTCACCCAAGCATTCCACCCATGAAATTAGTGGTTTAAATGCAGTTGTGCATTTACTTTGGCAAGAGGGAAACATCACTTCATGTGGAGCAGAACAATATCAAGTCATTGACTCCCATGACCAGTGCGTTCTTTCTTCATTTCTGTATCAGATAAGTCCTGACAGTCCAACTTTGAGGACCCTGCAGTTGATTCTACAGCCTGAAATATACATTGCCAACATTCAAATCTGTTACATCCATGCATTCCATACTTCCAGTTCTGTTTTCCACACTATTGCCTCCATTACTACCCTACCTTTACTTAGCTCTCTGATCTCTGTGGCCCTCAGTCAGCAAGGTTACCTTGTTCCTAGTGAAACATCTGCGTTCCCTTACCAATGGATGAAGGGCACCTTTTAGATAAGATGCTTATGTCCCCTTTCTATGCTATGATCCTCAACTCTGTTCATGATCTGCATTTGTATACATCCTCTGCTCTGACTCAGAACTCATTACTCCTACCTACTTACATGTACCTTCTAGTAGTATATAAGCCCCTGTATTTGTACTAGTTACCTTAGTTCTGTCACAATCTGGTTCTTTGTGGATCTCTGGTGACCATCTTTGGTAATCAATCCCGTCCTGAGCCCCCTACCCCAAGCCCAACCTTATCTGAGCCTCCCTAAAGTAGTCTGGGCCTGGGCCTGACCCCTGTTCACTATATCCCACTTCCCCAAACCCCATCACTTATCCTTCCCTAAGCTTCATCCTGATCCCCTTAGTTAGTTTATGTCTGACCTTATTCCTTGCCAACTGTATATAAGTCCCATCTGTATGTACTTTGCTCTCCAGTCAGAAATTGACTTAGACATCATCTTGAATCATTGACAATTTTCTCATCTGTCTCCTCTTACCTCCACATGCTCCTCTTGTCCAAACCTCACTCCAAAATTAAGGGCATGTACAATAATGGATGGTGCAGCATATAAGCTGAAGCCCCACCCTTACCCTTACTATCCTCAGCCCAAGCTTGGTACAAGCTCGTCCAAGGTCCCACACAAAGACCCCAGTCTTAAAAGTATTTCTAACTTTAACTTCCACCTTGTACTAACCCAACCATGTCTGCAACCACCTGTGCTAGAAGTATTATGCTTCAACACATCTTGGAACAATGCTGTCTTTCTGAGTACCTGAAAGCCCTCTGAACTTCCCCTCCCAATCTGCTGAACCTGCTGAAGCCCCAGCTGACAAGGGCAAAGGTAGGGAAGATAAGCCCCCAGAAAACAACTCCCTAGGCAAAGGCTCCTTGGCCAAGGTTCCCAAAGGTAGCCTCGGCAATCCTGGGGATCCTGATGACCCTGATGGCGATGGCCTGTCCTTGGAAGGGACAAATGGGGACCAAGCTGACCCAGCCAATTATGGAAGTAAGCTCATACACCAACTTCTCATGACCCTCACCAAACCTTGCCCTATGGAGACCCAAGCTAAGGTCAAAGAGCCTGATACTTATGATGGCACTGATCAAGCTAAGCTTCACACCTTCTTTTTGCAATGCCTGCTTTATTTTAAGGGTCACCTGAATGCCTTTCTAACAGGGGCCTCTAAGATACAGTACACCATCTCTTACCTTACTGGTTTGGCTTTACAATACTTTGAAACCATGATCCTTGGTGAACTTGTTCCCAAGCCTGTATATATGAGGGGAACCTTGTCATGACTGCTGTTTTCACATCCCAGGTTCAGCGAATTATGTCAATCCCCCCAGCATCCTTCCATCACGCTGATGTTGGCAAGACCTCCACAGGTGATCCTACTCCTATTCACTGGTTGCTGAACATGATCTTCACAATTGTACCACAATACTTCACCCTCTTTTCGCATCATTCACATCCCCCTTGCAGCATGCAGGGTCATCAAGTACAATCAGAAGTCCAGTCTAACCATTGGGTTTCACTCACAGACCCCATCAGTCACCATACCCCATGAAGGTGGTTTGACCCTGACTCCATGTCCTAGCACATGCTACTCTTCCAGAGTATTCTAGTCTCTCTCAATCCATCCTCCCCTGCATTCACTTTTTACTATAAGTACTTCAATTCCACCTGTATAATTCCCTAGTTCAATTATCATACGTCTACCTCATTATTTGACTCCTCACTAGTAGGAAAAAACCTTAGTACAACGATCTACTCCCTCATTGGTAGTTGTGCCTAATGGTGAGCTCAAACCCTTGATCTTATTCACTACATCCATTTAGGGGCATCGCTGAGACTGCTATTTGCAGCACTTCACAGGAGTGTTCAGATCAGCGAAAAGAACACCTGAACTGGGGTGACCTTTCCTCAAGGACGTGTGCAATTCATCGCATACTACTCTTGGGTTATTTGCTACGACTGTAGGCCCATGTCAGAATTACACTTACATTCTATCTTTACCCTAAATTCCAATCTTGACAAACCTCTGTGTTCCTTGTAAAGTCCTGCAAAGTCTTGTGAAGCCCTTGTGAAGCCCTTGCACCCTACGTTCCACTTGATGCAAACATTCCCACACCCTGCCAAAGTCCTGCAAAGTGCATGTGAATCATACACAGCCCTGCCAAAGTCAATCCCACCAAACACTACTTTGGCAATGGGCCTCTTGTCCCAGAGCTTCACAGGTCTTTCTCCCAGCAGCTTCTGCACACCTCCCTGGCCCTATCTGTAGTTTGGCACCCTGTTAAGTTCATGGACGTTACCCAGGACTTTGGAGATTGGATGTTTGGAGGTTGGACTTCAAAGGAGTGCAAGAGGGGTAGGGACTTGGCTTCAACTTATGGGTTATGCCACCCACTATCGTTTGATCCCTAATTTCGGAGGCCAGAGGTTTGGAAGTTGTCTGGAGGTTTGGACTCGGAGGTATCACTAATAGTATCTAACTATGGTGATAGTGATGTGAGAAGGACTGGAGGTTGGTAATAGGGAATTAAGTCAATATTTGAACTAAAGAACTGATGCAAGATTGGAGGACTATTAATACCTCATATCCTAATTGTATCCTAAGAATGTGTAACAAGAAAGACATAAGCATAGAACAAGAAAGATATAAGAGTTGTATAACAAGCGGAGTTTGGAATCGGATCCAAGGTTCAGATCAAGCAGGGTACAAGTATTCTACTTTGGGTTGTGAATAATGAGTTGTCAAGATCAGATTTTAGGGTAAAGATATAATATTAGTGTAATTATGACATGGGCCTATGGTTATAGTAAATAACCCAGGAGTAGTACATAATAAATAGCACATGTCCTCAAGGAAAGGTCACCCCAGTTCAGGTGTTCCGTTTGCTCATCCACACACTCCTGTGAAGTGTTGTGAATAGTGGTCTCGGCAATGCCCCAGAGGGGGCACAGCAAATAAGATCAAAGGTTCAAGCTCACCAATAGGCACAACTACTAATGTGGCAGTGGATCATTTTACTAAGGGTTTTTCTACTAGTAAGAGGTCAAATAACAAGGTAAATGTATGATAATTGAACTAGGGAATGATACAGGTGGAATAGAAGTACTTATAGTAAAAAGCAAATGCAGGGAGGGACAGATAGAGAGGGGTTAGAACATGGTGGACTAGTAGCATGTGCTAGGACACAGAGTCAGGGTTGAACTACATCTTCATGGAGCAAGGTGGCTGATGGGATCTATGAGTGAAACCCATCAGCTAGACTGGACTTCTGCTCTCACTCAGTGGCCCTGCACCCTGCAGGGTGGATGTGAATGATGTGAAACAAAAGTGAGATGTCATAGCATAATGGTGAAGATAATGTTCAGCAACCAGTGAATAGTGTTGGGATAGACTGTGGAGGCCTTGCTGATATCCGCATGATGGAAGGACCCAGGAGGGATCGACGCAATTCACCAAACTCAAGATGTGAAAAACAGCAGTCATGACATGATTATACTTTAAGAGGCATACAACAAGAACTAGAATGGAATATAATTACTTCGGAGTCCAGAGGTCTGAAGTGAAGGGATTATGAGCAACTTTGTGCAGTAAGTTCAGAAATTTGAGGAAGTTATATAAATTAACTCCTCAGTGACTGTCAAGCACTGAGTATATTCAGAGAAACTACCTAAATAAATTAACTACAAGGTAATTAGTACAGAAAATATAGAGAAATTACAGTGGGCTCACCTCCTCAGTGAACTGTCAAGCACTGAGTATATTCAGAGAAACTACCTAAATAAATTAACTACAAGGTAATTAGTACAGAAAATATAGAGAAATTACAGTGGGCTCACCTCCTCAGTGACTGTCAAGCACTGAGTATATTCAGAGAAACTACCTAAATAAATTAACTACAAGGTAATTAGTACAGAAAATATAGAGAAATTACAGTGGGCTCACCTCCTCAGTGACTGTCAAGCACTGAGGAGGAAGGGTCTATGCAAGTATATGTCTTACCTGCATATACTGCCCAACCGGCGCTTAAGTGCCCATACTTGTTCAGTGACCAAACCATTGGTTTGAGCCAAACTATAGGTACGCATGGCATAGTGATACAGAAAATCAGTAGATCTTGCAAATCAGGTGAGATAAAAATACAGAAAAATCTCAGAAAAATCATTTGAACCTCTTTTGAACATCCTATCAAGAAACATCCTCTGAAAAAGGTCTTGTAATATATTATGCTTGATTCTGAGGGTATGATGCATATATGCACCCAACACAAAGGTTCAGAGCCTTGGTGTTAGATCTCAGGGATCTAACACACCCCTGTTGCTTATGTGATTTGGGCTTCGGAGGTGTGGAGTTATGATACTGAAGTATATAGTTGTTAGCTAGTGGACAAAGGGATCCTCAGAGTTTTCTCTTAGAATTTCCCCTTCTCTAGTGTGCCACTTGAGTGTAGAGTGTCTGCTTGGGTTGCCCTCACAAGGTCCCACAATAGGCTTCAGTCTTAACAATACATCAGGACTTGGCAATGGTTCCAGAGACACTTTGCATAGCTCTACTAAATCCATGGCACCAGGTCCTAGCTGTCAAGATTGGATTTTGGGGTAAAGATATAATGTCAGTGTAATTCCAACATGGTCCTACAGTCGTAGCGAATAACCCAAGAGTAGTATGCAATGAATCGTGCACATCCTCAAGGAAGGTCACCCCAGTTCAGGTGTTCCTTTTGCTAATCCTGTTAGATACCTGAGATCTAACACCAAGGCTCTGAACCTTTGGACCTCCGAACTCCAAAGTAACTATTATATTCCATTCTAGTTCTTGTTATATTCCTCTTAAAGTATAGTCCTCATTCACAACCTGGGGTGGAATACTTGTACCTTGCATGATCTGAACCTCCGATCCGATTCCAAACTCCACTTGTTATACAACTCTTATATTCTTGTTCTACACTTATGTCTTTCTTGTTATATGTTCTTAGGATACAATTAGGGTATGAGGTATTAATAGTCCTCCAATCTTGTATCCATTCTTTAGTTTGAATATCGACTTATTTCCCATTACCAACCTCCAGTCCTTCTTGCAACACTATCTCTGTAATTAGATACTATTAGTAATACCTCCAAGTCTGAACCTCTGGGCAACCTCCAACACCCCAATCTCCAAAATTAGAGACTGAATGATAGTAGGTGGTGCAACCCATAAGTTGAAGCCAAGTCCCTACCCTCCTTGTATTGCTTTGAAGTCTGACCTCTGAGTCTCTGACCTCCAAACTTCTGGGTAACATCCATGAACTTAACAGTATATTCAAACTCACTACCTTGTTTGTTCATGCTTCCCTGAGCTGTTACTAGAAGTATGGCCTGAGCTGGTCTCTCCACATTCAATGAACCTTTGCCGTGGGCTAGCCATGTGTCAAGATTGGAATTTAGGGCAAAGATAGAACATCAGTGTAATTCCAACATGGGCCTACAGTTGTAGCAAATAACCCAAGAGTAGTACACAATGAATTGCACATGTCCTCGAGGAAAGGTCACCCCAGTTCAGGTGTTCTTTTTGCTGATCCAAACACTCCTGCGAAGTGCTGCAAATAGTGGTCTCGGCGATGCCCCCAAAGGGGTGTAGCAAATAAGATCAAAGGTTTGAGCTCACCGTTAGGCACAACTACCGATGAGGCAGGAGGTCATTGCACTAAGGTTTTTTCTACTAGTGAGGAGTCAAATAATGAGGTAGATGTATGGATTAGGACACACAGTCAGGGTCAAACCACCTTCATGGGGCATGGCAATGGATGGGGTCTTGGAGTGAAACCTGTCGGTTACACTGGACTTCTGCTCATCCTTGGTGACCCTGCATGCCGCAAGGGGACTGTGAATGATGATGCAAAATGAGGGTGAAGTATTATGGTATGATGGTGAAGATCATGTTCTGCGACCAGTGAATAGGAGTGGGATAGATGAATTTGGTATGTTGGAAACAGCAATCATGACACCATGCCTCCATCGAAGAAATCCAGCATTCCAATGAGGAATTGTTAGATTCCTGAGATCTAACACCGAAGCTCTGAAACTTCGGACCTCCGAACTCCAAAGTAACTATTATGTTCTGTTTTAGTTCTTGTTGTTTACCTCTTAAAGTACAATTCTCATTCATGACCCAAAGTAGAATACTTGTACCCCTCTCGATCCAACCCTCCAATCCTATTCCGAACTCCGCTTGTTATACGCCCCTTATATCCTTCTTGTTATATGTTCTAAGGGTACAATTAGTTTACGAGGTATTAATAGTCCTCCAAACTTGTATCCAGTTCTTTAGTTCGAATATTGACTTAATTCCGCGTTACAAACCTCCAGTCTCTTCGCATCACTACCTCCATAGTTAGATACTATTAGTAGTAACTCCGAGTCCAGACCTCCGGACTACCTCTGATACTCTGGCCTCTGAAATTAGGGACTGAACAATAGTAGGTGGCGCAACCCATAAGTTGAAGCCAAGTCCCTACCCCCCTCGTACACTTTTGAAGTCTTCGACCTCCAAAGTTCCGGGTAACGTCCGTAAACTTAACAGGAATGCAACATGCCTTGCTGATCCCTGACCAATCTTTTTGACCGAGGACAAGACAACTCGGACAATGGAGATGAACCCCCAAACTTGGTAGAAGCCATCGCTATGTTGGCCAAGAACCTCTCAGCCCCCAAGAAATCCTCTGTCCAGACAAAAGTCTGAGAACCGGAACCCTACAACAGAGCTGATACTTGCAAGCTCCAACCTTTTCTGATTCAGTGTTATCTGAATTTTCATGATAGATCAGAAGCTTTCCCCGACGATACCACCAAAGTAACCTATGTGTTATTATATCTCAAGGGTCTTGTGAAATAAATATGCATGTGTGTATTTATAGATTGTTCCAAATGTATTGCTCTTTCTGGCATTTGAGTGACGTAGGTGATGTGTCCAAGTTACTGGGTCCTGTTATGGTCCGGTCCCTTGCAGACCTTTGGTGACCCCATTCAGTAATCAGCCCTGGTCCAAGCCTGTACTCTGAGCCTAACCTTATCCGAGACCATTCCGAAGTAGTCTAAGCCCAAGCCCAAGCCCAAACCCTGTTCTTAGCCCTCCCCGAGCTTTATTATGATTTCCTGGTCATTTCCGTCCAACCCTGTTCCTCTGCTATCCATATATAAGTCTCGCACTACATGTACTTCGCTCTTCAGTCAGAAATCTACTTAGATACCCTTGAATCCCTTATTAGTTTCTCATTCCATTCCCTCTTAGTCCTCCCACTCCTCTTGCCCAACCCCACTCCAAAATTAAGGGCACGTGTACTAATGGATGGTGCAGCATATAAGCTGAAGCTGAGCCCTTACTGATCCCCCTTGGCCAAGCTCACTCCGAGCTCGCCCAAGGTCCCACGCGTAGACCCCGATCTTAACAGTATTTCTGACTCAAGCTTCCACATTGCACTAACCACCATGTCCACAACCTGTGCTAGAAGTATTATGCTTCAATGCTGTTATGATTTGGGGTTTGTTTTTATACGATAGGAGAATATAATTCAGGCTTCAAGTGAAGCTGAATCGAGCAGAGGTTTGATATGAGAGAGAACTTCAAGTAAACTGTAATATATGCTAGTTTTATCTTGACTACTACTTTAACTAAGAACTTCGAACTTGTTATGAGGTGAGTGTTATTACTACTAGAATAATTGTACATAATTCGAACTATTTAACTACTTCTGACTGGCGTAACAAACATTTCTCGGGTTGCTTATGTAATACAATGGCAGGTGATGGAAACGCAGTAAGTAATGAACAAAAGACTAATTATATGGGCTGGGGGGGTGTGACATAGGGGGTAGTGGATGTAAAGTATAAACTGAGACTGACATAGAAGAAACACATTTGTTACTCGTCCTACATGCAGCGACGGCGATGTAGAAGCGTCTCGAGACAACATGCATCTATAATTGGATGCAAGGCATCTACGTGAAGTATGTGTGTGCGGGGTAGATTGATCAGCATTGGACCTGATCTCTGATGTCATTGCAGGTACATTCGGCACGTGATGGTCCCATGTGTCGGGATAGAGGCGCCGCTGCAATGTATATGTATGTTAACATTGACAATCACATTGATGTTTTTGTGATGGATATGGTGTCATGGGCTCGGTCCTGCATACGTTCGGTTTCGGTGACGGGTGAGGGATAGGGGTTGATATAGAATATAATGAGAACATCTGTAGATAATATCCCGGTGTTAGAACACTGGGAATCATCAGCGGCATCGTTAATAGGTGATTTATTTATATCTTTTATTTTTATTCATAACAAATGCATCTTGGAACGACACTGTCTTTCTGAGTGTCCTGAAAGCCCTCCAAACTTCCCTTCCACGTCTATTGAACCTGCCAATGCCCTAGCTGACAAAGGCAAAGATAGGGAAGACAACCCAGACCCTGACCCCCTAGGTGAGGACTCCTCGGCCAAGGTTCCCAAAGGTAGCCCCAGCAGTCCTGGGGATTCGGATGACCCCGATAGTGGTGGCCTGCCATCAGACAGGGCCCAGGGGGACCAAGCTGACCCCGACAATGATAGCGGCGACCTCATACGTCAACTCCTCACCACCCTCACTAAACCTCGCCCTACGGAAACCCAAGCTAAATTCAAAGAGCCTGATACTTATGATGGCACCGACTGGGCTAAGCTTCGCACCTTTTTCTTGCAATGCCTGTTTAATTTTAGAGATCACCCGAATGCTTTCCTGACGGGGGCCTCTAAGATTCAGTATGCCATCTCTTATCTTACCAGCTCGGCTCTACAATATTTTGAACCCACGATCCTCAGTGAACTCGTTCCCAAGCCTATATGGCTCTGGGATTGGGACCTTCAAGAGTGAACTCAAACTCAACTTCAGTCTGTTCAACAATGCTGCTCAAGCTGAGATCGACCTGGAAAAGATCATCATGAAGGAGCATCACAAAGTGACATGGTATTTCATTGAGTTTTCCTGAGCTTCAACTCGAACTCAGAGGAACGACGTGGCACTCCAACACTTCGCTTACAAGGGCCTTGCGAAACAAATCAAGGACGACTTACTCCACTTCCCAAGATTCACAAGCTTGGCCAAGCTTCGAGGCTTCGCCCTCGAGTGTGATAGCTGTTATTGGGAATGGAAGGAATATGATACTATTGCTGCTTGCAGTAGTCAAACCACTAACCAACCTTCCAACCAGTCGAACAACAACTCCAACCAGTCCAGCGGCTCTAATAACCCCAAGAACCATAACAAGACTAACTTGGGTAAAGGTTTGACTAACAACAGTAATGACACGGCCAATGCCACACCATGCCTGACCTAACCAACAAGCTCGGTAAGGACAGAAAACTCCTTCCCGACGAATGACAATGTCGGATCGACCAAGGACTTTGCTTGCTTTGTGGCATCAAGGGCCATATGGTCAAGGACTTCCTGAAGGCAAACAAGAAACCAAATGATGGTAATGGTTTGTCTGGAACTAAGGGCAGGTCCAACAAGACTTCGGACACGAAGACTGACTTGGCTTCGACCTCAGAGCCAAAAAAATAATCAGCAACCTCAGAACCACATGACCTGAGGATTGTGGTGACCTCAGCCGTGTGTTTAGACTCAGTGCTGTTTCTGATTCCTTATCCAAAGACTCTCTTTATGTAGATTTGACTTCATCTCTAATCCCCACGGTCTCTCCCATAGCCTTAGTTGACTGCAGTTCATCTGATTGTTTCATTGAATCCAAGTTTGTAGAGAAATATGCCTTGACTACTTATTCTGTTACACCACTTCTGTTAAAAAACTATTCAATGGTAGCACTAACACTACTATTCAATGGTAGCACTAACACTACTATTACCCAAGCTCTAGATCTCCCTATCTATTTCCCGAGCGGTGAAGGCCACTCAGTTACTTTCTATGTAACCTCGCTAGACTTGAGTTGCTTGGTGGTACTTGGCCACAACTGGCTTGCCCGCTACAATCTGTTGATTGACTGGGCATTGGGCAGTATCACCTTCAAGACCTCCAAACCAACTTCGGTCCCTACGACTTTGGCTCGCTCCACTACACTTCAGACAACCACCTCACCTCCCACCTCCGAACCTCCTCTGCCGCCTCCGAAGCTGGTAGCACCTCTCATTTCCCTAGTCAATGCCCCCACGTTCTTATGCGCCAGCCGGCTAGAAGGATCCGAGGTGTTCCAACTCGACCTCACGTCACCCGAACTCCTCTCCCAAGCTTCAACCTCAGCTCAGGATGACCCTGAACTATCAGAAGGTATATGACAATACGTTCCCCCAGCTTACCATGAGTTTGCAGATGTGTTCAGCAAAGCCTGAGCTGATACACTAGCACCACACCATCCCTACAATCTCAAGATTAGCCTTGAGGACGGGACTACCCCTCCGATTGGCCCTATCTACTTGCTTTCGGCTTCCAAGCTTAAAGCACTCCACGAGTTAATTGACGAGCACTTGAACATGGGCTTCATCTAACCTACTTAGTCCCCACATGGAGCACCCATGTTGTTCATTAAGAAAAAGGATGGGTCCTTATGGTTATGCGTTGACTTCTGAGGTCTTAACAAGATCTCAAAGAAAGATCGCTATCCATTACCACTGACTTACTAGACGCTCTGAAGCAAGCTTGCATATACACCAAAATTAACCTCAGGCATATACACCAAAATTGACCTCAGGCATGCATACCACCTCATCCGCGTTACAGAAGGAGATGAATGGAAAATGGCCTTCAGGACTCACTATGGGTCCTTCGAATGGTTAGTTATGTCCTTCGGCCTCACTAACAGACCCACTGCCTTTCAGAGGTTCATGAATCACATCTTCGCTGACATGCTTGATGTATGAAGGTAGTCTACTTGGACGACATCCTCATCTACTCCAATGACCCCTCCTCACACAAGCTTCACATCAAGGAAGTACTTCGGCAACTTTGGCAACATGGTTTATTCGCCTGAGAGGACAAGTGCAAGTTTCACCAAACTAGGGTTGAATTCCTCGGATACATCCTCTCGCCCGAGGGTCTCACTATGGATGAAACCAAGGTTAAGGTCATCCAGGAGTGGCCTGAACCTCGGAAGGTCCACGACATCCAATCCTTCCTCGGTTTTGCCAACTTCTACTGACGTTTCATTCACAACTACTCAACCATTACCATACCCCTCACAAGACTTACCTGCAAGGGTACCCCTTGGAACTTCGGTGAGGATTGCCGACGTTCCTTCGAGACATTAAAGAAGGCTTTCACTACTGCTCCTATATTGACCCATTGGATTCCCGATCAACCCTTGATAGTAGAGACAGATGACTCTGATTATACTCTCGCTACAAACCTCGGAAGGTGAGGTTCACCCAATCACCTTCCATTCCCAAACTTTCACTTCGACTGAGCTTAACTACGACATTCATGATAAGGAGCTCATTGTCATATTCGAAGCTTTCCAGCGGTGGCGACACTACTTGGAAGGCTTGGCCGACCCTGTCGACGTTATTACTGATCACAAGAACCTCAAATACTTTTCAACTACAAAGTTGTTAACATGCCAACAAGCCCGTTGGTCCGAATACCTTACCCAGTTCAACCTCACAATCCATTTTTGACCCGGTCGTCTCGGTACCAAGCCTGACTCACTCACTAGATGTTGGGACGTCTACCTTAAAGAGGGGAATAGCGACTACACCACCATTAACCCTCAAAACTTACGGCCAGTGTTTACTCAATACCAGCTGGCTTCGTCCCTTCAAGCTACTAATCTAGCCCCCACTGTTTTGTGAGCAGCCACCTTACTCAATACCGAGGAGATCCGAATCAACATCCTCACAACCCTTGCTTTGGATGCCATAGTCAGCTTACACCTCGGGTCAACCTTGGACCCTAGATGGACTACCAACTCTGAGAGTTTGCTTTTACTTGACAACCGAAATTATGTTCCTGAAGCTCTAGACTTGCGACTGTGCATCCTGCAATACAAGCACGACCACCCACTCTCGGGTCACTTCGGGGTCAACAAGACCTTGGAATTGATTCGGCGAGACTACACTTGGCCAGGGATTAGATCCTTCATCAAGGAGTATTGCAAGACGTGCACCACTTGTATGTGCAGCAAGCCTCAATGACACAAGCCTTACAGTTTACTCAAACAATTACCTGTGCCCAAGAAACTGTGGAATTCCATTTCCATGGACTTCACTGAGCAGCTTCCCGCTTCATCCAGCTTCACTGCTATCCTAGTGATCGTTAATTGTTTCACTAAGCAGGTTATATTCATCCCTACAACCAACACCATAACCTCACAAGAGCTTGCTCAACTTTTCGTCCTCCCTGTCTTCTCCAAGCATGGAGTCCCCGAGCACGTAACCTCAGACAGGGGTTCCGAGTTTGTGTCGCATTTCTGGCAATCCTTAGGCAAGGCCCTAGATATGAAGTTGCATTTCACCTCGGGTTATCATCCCAAGGGCAATGGACAGACTGAGCATGCTAATCAAACCCTAGAACAGTACCTCTGAGTCTATTGCAACTACTAACAGGACAACTGGGTATCACTCCTACCCCTTACCGAGTTCGCTTACAACAACGCTCCTAGTACAACCACCGGTATATCACCCTTCTTTGCCAACAAGGGTTATCACCTGAACCTCACGGTCCACCCCGAGCCCGACCTTGCCTCAGCCTGAGCCCAAGACTTC
>QFFB01001597.1:0-16510 GCA_003316465.1 Ramaria cf. rubripermanens
CAACTCTCGAAAAAATCCACAGGGCGAATCAGATTCATGAGATGAGTAGGCCATACCGTACTTAACTAATGCCGATTTTCCCAAGAATATGCCAGCAAGTATCATTGCTGTCGAGGTAGTCCATGCTTATGTTGTTTTCAGAGACTAAATATTACACAGGTCGTGGCGATCGTGCATGCGATTGGATCGATAAGTATCGAGTCACATGCTGCGAGGCAGTGCAAGTATGCTGCGAATTGTTGACCCTGTCTTCCCTTCTTTAGGTGCTACTTCAGCCTGAGGTCCCTTCTCTTCCAAGATGGTTCCTCACCGCGCCTGTGGTACCACTGGGTTTATTTGCAGGCGCGTTCTCAAGCACCGCTAGCTCTGGCAGTCTCCCTCCAAATATCATTAGACCGATTGAGTTGAAGTACAAGAAATAAATCACTCCTATATACACAAGTTCTACGAGAATAAAATATTCACATGTTATTGATCGGACCGAGTATTTGTCAGCACGCCCCAGCTACTCCCGTCAAGGTTTCCGCGCTGGATCTCAGGTATTGGTTCTCAAGGCTCGTCACTACGGGATCGTTACCGTCTGCAGTGACACTCAACACCAACGACGAGTCTATACTACTTGCCCCGATATTAAGCCAGCAGAAGAGGGTCGACTTCGGCATGAAGTTCAGGTAGCTATCTCCTTCACGACTAGCTGGACTCTCTGATTCATACTGTAGCCATTCTCTCAAATTTAATGCCGTCTCTGAGTGGTGGAACGACTACATCAACTACGGCGCTCTCAAGAAACAAATCTACCTAATTGAAAAGACACAGCAGGCTTCCAATACCTCTGTGTACCATGATCTCGAGGCAAATGAAGACGCATCATTGCTAGGCCATAGTGCATCCTCAACTGACCACCTCTTCCGACCGCTGTTATCTAAGGAACTGGACAAGATTACGACATTCTACAAGGAGCGAGAGCAGGAGCTGTTCGATGAGTTAGATATTCTAGAAGATCAAGTGCTGAGCAAAGAGTCCCAAGGCCTGCAGCCTGACGGCGCATATCCAGAGGATGATGAGGATGACGAAGACGAGGACGAGGACGACCTGCTGTCTCCGAGCATGGACTTCTCACGTTCTGACTCGAGGAGACGGAGGTCAACATCTATTTCTAAATCTCCGGGCGCGCGTAAGTATATACTCTACCCGAATTTAGGCAAGTCACAGAGTTTTATTCAGGCGAACGGCGGCGGCGGAATTCCACCGCTTTGGAACACAGACGCAGCAGCACGGCCTCTAGCGATGAGGCTGATCTAGATGCCAGTGTAGCCTCTGTGCAGCCTAATCTGGGAGCCATCGCGGAGACCGGTGGAGAGTCTATGGCGCGACCAGCCTCTTGGTCACCGGAAGCTGCTGGTTCTTCCGTAGCTTTCCCAACCAATCGAGCTAGTACTATGGGACCACAAACTCGGTTGGGGAAGATCTTCAAATCTCTGGTTCCAGATTCCGTGCATGAACAGTCCGAATCTATCTGGACAGCAAAGAGCAACTATGCGTTTGACACCCGTTCCTTGTTTAAACGCAGAATAACAAAACTCTTTATCTCCTTTACTTCACTTCAGTCGTATGTCGAGCTCAACCATTCTGGGTTTAGAAAGATTCTCAAAAAGTACGGCATTGGATCTCCTGTATCATTGTTCCACTGATCAACCATCACAGATACGACAAGGTTACGTACAGCGAGGTAAGTATTAGTCGTCTTGCTTCATTGGCGTTCCGTTAACGTCTCCTAATAAGCTTAAAGACACGTATATGCACAGTGTAGTGGATCAGGCATACCCGTTTAGAGCATCTTCTCGAGACGCGCTGAAGGAAGCCATCGCCAATCTAGTAGCTCTCTATGCGAAGTGCGTCACCAAAGGTAATGAATCACTTGCCTGCAAACAACTTCGCGTACATCAGCGAGAACATATTGCCTGGGAGCGGGACACTGTTTGGCGACAGATGATAGGCAATGAGCGGCGAGGTGAGACGGACGGACAGGTTAGGTCTCTGGGTGACGGGGACGCCGACCCCACAACGCCTGGCGCTACGTCGGGTAATTTCGTACTGAATACACGCTTTGGGACACTTCGGTTTAAAAAGAAAAAGGGCTTTCTTCCGATTGCCCTCGCCGTATTCATTGGCATTCTCAAGGGTCGCGTTGTTACAGGCGTAGAGGCGAATAACTGCTTCGCTATTCTAGTTTTCGCTACTATACTATGGGCTACAGAGGTACGTGGCTATCTCTAGCACTCGAATATTGGTTGATTGACAATGTAATTTAGGCAATCCCCCTTTTTGTTACTTCCTTATTCATACCTTTTCTGCTGGTTGTGTTCCGTACGATTCGTTCGGACGATAAGGACCATGAGCGACTATCCACCCCTGGTGCCACAAAGTGTGTTTGTCACTGTCTTACTATGTTTTAGTTTGACGAGCATACCTTGCAGATTCATATTTTCAGCCATGTTCTCTCCCACGATTATGTTACTCATTGGAGGTTTCACTATTGCCTCAGCGTTGAGCAAGACAAACATAGATCGCGTGCTCATCACACGTGTTCTAAGTTTGGCTGGCAAGCGACCCAGTGTAGTGCTTCTTGCATTCATGGGGGTAGCTTGCTTTGCTAGCATGTGGATAAGGCACGTTGGTAGTTTTGTTAGCTGCTCCCCGGCTTACTCTGCAGTACAGTAATGTCGCTGCACCAACCCTTTGCTTCACATTGATCCAGGTACACCGCATTCAATCGATATCTTGTCGTAACTAATCTCGACATATCCCAATCAGCCTATTCTGCGCACGCTTCCTCCAAGAACATCATTTGCTCGATGTTTAATTGTGGGTTGGGTCTTCGTCTTCCGTTACTGAGATGGTGACATCCATTCAGCTTGGCATCGCTTTGGCGGCGAACATCGGGGGACAAAGCTCACCCATCTCATCTCCTCAGAATCTGATCGCTCTGCAGTATATGGACCCACCCATCGATTGGCTGCATTGGTTTGCGGTTGCCCTCCCAGTCTCTTTCATCTCTGTTATTCTTATCTGGTTGCTCCTTATGTTGAGCTACCGACCGGGCACGACAGCGGATGGAGAAGAACTAGAGATCAAAGCCATCCGCGCCAAGAGAGAGCCATTTACGCTAAAACAGTGGTGGGTCACATTAGTTTGTTTCGTCACAATCGCCCTGTGGTGCATAGAACACGAAATAGAGGAGTGGGTGGGTGATATGGGGGTGATTGCTATCCTACCCATTGTAGCGTTTTTCTCGACGGGCGTACTTAAAAAGGCAAGGATATGCGTTTGTTCATGTCTGGATATTCCATTCTCACGATGTTATAGGACGATTTCGAGCAATTTCTATGGACCATTGTCTGTAAGTCCTAGCTGTCTCTACCACAGCCTGCTCATCGCTCAAGTGGGAAATCAGTCCTTGCGATGGGTGGAATCGCGCTGGGAAAGGCCGTCGATTCCAGTGGATTGCTAGTCATAATGGATGAACTTGTCCGTCACATGATCGATGGTCTGTCTTTGTACCGTGTGGTCTTAGTTCTGTCCGTAGTTGTCCTGGTGAGTCAGTGAAAATGTCAACCCATGGATGAAATATTAATGGAATGGTCGCGTTCAGATCGTATCTACTTTCATTAGCCACACCATTGCTAGCGTTCTCCTTGTACCCATTGCGGCTGAAGTGGGATCACAGTTCTCAGACCCTCATCCACGTCTTCTTATCTTTCTTACGGGCCTTATTTGCTCCACGGGAATGGGGATGCCTGTATCTGGGTTCCCAAACCAAACTGCGTAAGTCATCTGAACCATACGAGAGGCTGTTCGTTTTTCTTACGCCGGAACTTTACAGTGCAAATCAGGTCGATGAAATGGGAAAGACATATCTAACCAATATCGACTTTCTTAAGAACGGTGTTCCGGCTAGCATCATAGCGACAATAGTACGTAAATATGTGAGATTCCAGCGTCCCATCGATGACCATGTGCCTAGGTCGTTTCAACCGTTGGTTATGCAATCATGCGTGCAATTGGGTATGTTATGCATCTACAACGTATTCACACATCATAACTGAGAATTGCCTCAAGTCTTTAAGCAAGTGTAAAACATTGTACATCACTTATGTCATACAAATCTTTAATCGTGGATAAAAATATCATTGATGTTCGTAGCAATCGTGACAAGTTCGTGAGTAACATCAACCAGTCGCAGGCAATTCAATGGAAGGACGAAACGAAACGAGGACAAGATAGAAACGAAGGTGGTGGACGGAACAAACATGCCAGTAAGATGTGGGGAGAAATACAGTTATTACGGGGACATAGGGTGTAATGTTCTTCCTTTCGGAACGGGTACAAGCTGCAATACATGGGGCGGTTCTTTGAAGGTCGTCGTTAAGTCCTCTTTCTGTCTCCTATCACGCGTTTCAGTACGACTCTGGTAGTAATGGCGGCGACGCCTAACGAGATGAGGAACATGTAGCGAGGCAGTTCATATATGCTCGGATCTGTTGTTGTGTAATTTCTGGTCATGGCCTCATTTTTCGGTTCATCATGATGTACCGCGTCGGATGAGGGCGGGAGGTAAAGTTCAGGTCCGATAGCCACAACGTCGTGCATGGGTGTTGCTTCTTCCTCGTGATGCCGTTCAGCATCGTTTCCTGCCTGCTGAAGGTGCTTGTCCTTCTCTCTGTCCTGGCGTTCCATTTCGTCAAGCCTGTTTTCAACTGCCTCCAATCTCTTCTGGAATTCTTTTAATAGCTCATAGACTGCCGGACCAGGGGCCCGAATATCATCCTCTGCCTCATCTTTTACGCTCACGGCTATGTCCCTAGTAATTTCAGGTTGGGGCATCTCTTCCACCGTAATCTGCGAGAAGAGTTCTGTCAGGCCTCTGGGCGCACTGTCAATGCGCGAAGACTCTGCTGTGCCATCCTCACGCGGCTGGGAATCCTGACTAAGTGAACGGGTGTCAAGAAGTGGAATTCTTTTGGCCGTTGCCCGTATGCCTGTCGGATCGTCCGCTTCGTCCTCCCAGGCCTTGGCTCCCCAGGAATGGTACCGGTCATTCTGAAGCTTGCTACCTTCGTGTTCTTGCAATAGAGCCTCAACAGAGGGTGGTGATGAGGGTTGGTCGGAATGCTCTGGGGGAGCCAAAATACTTTCTTTGGGCACATTGGCAGATGTTGGGTCTGATCCAGTGCCATTACTGCTGGTGACGGATACCATTGTAGCATTACCTTCATCTTCGGACGCGCTCGTCTCTTCTCCACTAGCAAAGTCAACTTCATCCTCGGGCTCACAAACCAGCTGGCCGGTGCCAAATTGAGCCAGAACTTCGTCCCGCTCATCGCCATCGCTACCGCTGGCACTACTCTCGCTGAAGCTGCGCTCATATGTTTCGACCATCCCGCGCACCCGACCTGCTCGGAAAGACGTTTTACTCATGCGTTTCTTGTCTTCTTCCCACTGCCGAGGGGCAGAGCTTGGGGTACGGCGGCGGGACAGATCTAAAGGAGAACAGAGCGGAAGTGCGCCAGCGACTGAGTCGTCTTCTTCTGGGACAAGGAGCAATTCCTCAGTCGACGCAGATGACTGGGGAGGGCCGGATCCGAAACCCATGATTCTGCCTTGCACAAGGTTCTGGCGAAGAGCACGGCTTGCATCGAGGAGGGCATCTTTCCAAAGCTGGTTAATGCCCAGACTAGATATTTCCGCGTCAGTTTAGTATTGAATTCCTTTATTCAATAAAGGCTATTCGTACGCATCGTAGTCTCCTGTGTTCATCCTCAGGAACGCCCTACCACTGAGGTGTTCTTTCATCACAAACGACCCTATGTCGCGTACCACTGGCATAGGCAACTTTGCTCCACCCTTCATGCGGAGTGTAGAAGAAAGATAGACAGACAATTGGTCTGGTGTCCATATCTTGGGGCTCTTCTACAATTGATATAAGAAAATCAGTGGGCATGCTTGCAAACTAACAGGGTGCAACGTACTGGAAGGTCTTGCACGCTTATTTCCGTGTCAGTCTTATTAGGGAAAACCGATGGTAAAGTTTCGCTACGCTTCACCCTCCACGTCGAAGGTGGCGTTGGGGGGCTCCTCTCGCCGTCACTTACGCTGACTGGGACGCCATTAGCATGGCCCTGATTGGCAAGCCGCGCAGGAAGTGTTGACGAAGGTGGCAAAGGTACAGGCGGAGGCACCATAGCCGGATCAGCAATAGAGGACGGCAGGGACCTGGTATGCTTGTGCGATGGTACATAGCGACTTTGCTTAGTACCAATAGGGTTCTTGGCGGGCGAGATCGGGGTGTAATGGTGGTTTGCTTGATAGCGATGCCCCGTGGAGTTTGAGCGAGTGAGAACAGCACTCGAAGAAGTCTTTATTGCTAAAAAAAAGGCTACATGTAAGAGACCTTTGCCGCAACCTGATGCTTCGACAAACCATAGGGGTGCGAGTTTGGAGTGTCGCGAGACGGTGAGGGGCTTTGGAACGTCAGGATCGCTGGAGATGGAGGCATGCTGACAGAAAACACCAGTGGTGCTGACAATATTGCAAAAGCTTGTCAAGCTCAAGCAGGATTTTGAGAAGTCGTCAGGTAGTCGTAAAGGAGGTGGGGAAGGAAGAACGCACGCCCATGGGGTCGGAAGTACAGAAGTGCTTACTAGTAATTGGCGGGGTTTCAACCCTGCTCCTTTCCTTTCTTGGTCACCACATTCGACTTTGCGCTTCATACTCCCAACACTTTCAAAGAGAACTTGAATTTTATGGGGATCAACAAAGTAAAATTGGATTAATACTGTTATCAAACTTGTAATTGATGTTTACTAACAAAAATGCTTCTATGTCGGCACCACTGTTGTCGCACCCAGCCACCAATTATTTTCACGTGGCTGCCAGAGACGAACGAACAAACACCGTAAAATTTACCTTACGGTTATTTTCAGTGTTTCTTCTGACCCAGATCCAGTCGACTTCCACGTTGCTAACGGTGGCTGCAGTACCGGGTTTGCCCATGACACTATCGAAGTCTCGAGTTGGAGAAAGGAGAACCCCACACGACCCTAATTTCAACGTCAAAAAATATGGGTGGAACCACGAAGCCCATAACTTTGGCGTGGAAGCTCAACCATCATTTTTTCATCCATACATGTCCCTTGCAGATCGTCAGGCATCCCACTGATGTCATTGTTATCCATCCACTACGGGACGTATCGCACCCTGGACCGAGCCAGCTTAGGCTACAAACGCGACCGTTTCAACTTGCAAGCTTGTTCCGGATCGAAAAGACCGCGTAATTTCGGTTATGAAAGTGTAGTTTGATTTTTTTTCATTATGTCCAGGCTATTACGCCGGTGATTGATTCACCACGTAACAAGAGTGAGACTATAAGACTGCTATGTCCTGACGGCTTGCATGAGCACCATGAAGTAGTCAGCAGTCGCCGGCTCTCAAGGTGGTTTAGTATGGACAATCAATGGTAGGTATCATGGTCGTGCCGGTGAGTGGCTCCTTAAAAACAAACGAGAAAATTCATACTCTTCCAGATGGTTAGGAGTCGCACGTTCGACAGCCGTTCTTGACACTTAATCGTGCTGCTCATATCATGGCATATGAAGATAGAATGCAGGCTGACCGTTAATGAAGCCAGCCAAAAAAACTTATACGAAGCGATATTTACAACATGGCGTCCAAAAGCTCATGCTATATTTATATCAGCCTCCCAAGGTGAGAATGATTCAAGCGGACTAGGATCTGGCGAGTCAATGGAATTTCGGCATTTATGTCCACTGAGAGAACGTTAGGGAGCAAAGCCAGACGCTACGGTGCGTACCATAGTTACTCTAAATCGGGTGTGTCGGAAAACTATAAATTGTAGGGTAGGATTTGAGAATCAGATCAGTGGTGACTTGATACGCCTCATTAGGGCAATCCTGATGCATGATGGACCTGATCGTGATCAAGCTCAAGTCTGATCAATTTTACCTCGGAGCCGGATATGGTAATTACATTAATTTAGTATCTGGTGCCATCACTGATTACCATTCCCAACAGACCCTGTAGCGATTCATGTTCTGAGTTAATGCGACGACGGACGTCTCGGCGGAATTCAAGTCAGTAATACCAGTAACAGTGGCTTCAGTCTCAAGCGAGTGCGATGCTCCAAAAAATTCGGCTGGTGGACGGGGGGAGAGTTAACAAAGTAAATGGATCAGAGTTTGGCTAGAACAGGTGGTTCATCCATGTTTGCCATATAGAATGTCATGACAATTTTTGGAGAGCATGGTTATATAAATCAACTTTAATAAAACGACCACGCGGGTCCAAGTACTACTTCACGGGATGCTATGATAGATTTCTGGTCGGGGCCACTACTATAGCAACAACACTCGTCGTTTGCAACCAAAAGCAGGGTAACACTGTCTCACATTTAAGAACTTAGCTATACAGTGCAGGGTGGCAGCATTTCGAGTTTCGCCGCAGCGCTAGCAGTATAAAAAAATGCTAACCAATACGTCCTGAATCGAAACCCTACGAGCTCATGACGAATTTTCCAAACGGAGCTCGTGGTGTCTCCATAGAGATGAAGCTCCGCTTCAAGCTTGCGCCGAGCCGCCATGTGAGCGCCTTTGCCTATGGTCGCTGGCCAATAGCAGTCTCCATGCATGGATCAAACAAACGCCCTCGAATCAATGCCAAGCTGCCATGAAGGCTCCCACGCAAGGGTCTCAGTTCCACTTTGAGCCACACAGCATCGATGGGGTATATAAGGCTTGCTTTCGTTTTCTAATCCCTAGTTTTGCACTCTCCCAACTCACATTCTCTTTCCCTCCCTTCGAGCCAGGAGCTCCCTACGACCGCGTCGAACGTAGTTAAATACTCTCTTTTCACCCCTTTGCTCCTCATTCATCTTATTCATCATGGTTTTCGCGAGTCCCATTTTCTTCGCTGCGGCCGGCCTCGTCGCCTTGACCAGCGCTGCGCCCCTCGAAAAGCGAATCGCTCAGGTTATCGACCAGTCTACCACACAGTGGGTCGCAGCTTGCAATGCTGCAGGCGGAGGCGCGCAGTGCCAACCCACCTCGCAGACTGCATTCCAGACTCTATTGGCAGGCGCCGGCGACTGCGACCAGCAGAACGCCGCAGACGCCATGGTTTCTCTCGCAAAGACACTCAACAATGATCCCAAGATGATTTCCCTCGCCCAGGTTTTCGCCCAGCAGCCCCGCAACTCCCCCAACAAACTCAGCGTTAACTACTGTCAGCAACAGCCCAAGAATGCTGAACTCAACGGCCTGTTCCAATGCCAGTTCCAGGGAGTGGACCCCAACACTTTCACCAACAATGTCAAGGTCGGCGGTCCCGGAACGATTCCCCTCGGCTTGAGTGCGCCTCTCAGCCCACCGGGTTCATGCAAGGCTAACCCACAGGGTGGCATTGCGGATGGCACTCAGCTTGTTGCGATAACTCAGAACCCTGGAGTTGGCAACGCCGTCGGCTCTGGGTATGCTTGTCTCACCCTTTGTTATGATGCTGTTTCTCATGTGTTTGTGCAGTGCCCCTGCCGCTGCCAATGCCAGTGCGCCCGCAGCTGCTGCATCCCCCTCTGCATCCCCCGCCGCTGCATCCCCCGCCGCTGCATCCCCCGCCGCTGCATCCCCCGCCGCTGCTTCCCCCGCCGCTGCTTCCCCCGCCGCTGCTAGCCCAGCGGCCAGCGCGCCGGCTGCTAGCGGCTTCAAGCTCCAGAACGGCAAGGACGCACAGGCCGCGAAGTATGTTTTTTTTCAGCGTGATCTCTGACTCTTCACTCACAAATGGTACTTAGCGCTAATTTTTCTAAGCTCACCGCGACCTCTCCTTGCACTGCCGGCCAACAAGCCTGCGTCAACAATGGCTTCGCACAGGTCAGTCCTCGCACTCATGTGTATGATACAGTGGACTAAGCAGGGTCCATAGTGCGTCGGAAGCACATTCACGATCACCCAGTGCGCAGGTGGAACTCAATGCTTTTCGCTCCCGCTTGTCAACAAGCCTGGTACCAGCGTTACATGCACAACACCGGCCGATGCAGCGGCCAGGATCACCGCGACTGGAGCGACAGGTGGTGTAGCGGGCGCATGATAAGAATTAGGAGCTTTCCATACTGTCTTTCCCCCATCGGGTTTCCAGTAGAACTACGCTAGATGTATTTCGACGCCATCCTCCAACTCGCACTAACGTTCCCGTCACATCCATTTTGAGAGCAGCAACACTTCTAAGACATTAGCGGAGGCAACGCCATCAAGACAAGACTCCTGAAAGACCCATCCCGTGAACGGGGTTCGTAGCCGAAAATAGCGCGCTAACTTCTGTGGCCAGTTGATATCCAGCTAGTACTGGATTATCATGAGTTACAGTCTGGACCACGTGCTCCCATGTTGTTACCACCAACCCGTCGGCTTTCAGCACGTGGCTCGTAAACATGTGCGAGGCTACTGGAAACATAGTGTTAACAATCTTTTAGTATTATTAGTGCTGGACCGGAAACAAAGAAACAATGAGCGGGTGTGTAAGTTCTTCATCAAATTGGCCCAGTAGGACAGGGGGTCGAGTGACATAAACCCAGACACGAAAATCAGGTTCGTCCACGATCGATCTGGCGTGCCCTCAATTGAAATTACCGTGCTTGCTGATGACCCTGCAATGGCTTCCAAGAGACGATCGGGTCGTCTCCGCGTTGTCTCCGCGTCACTATCATTGCCCGGGGGGCTAAAGCCATCCATCGGACTTGGTGATCACTATTCGCTTCGAGTCAGCTGCCACGGTTACAGAGGAGTACAGAGGGTCAACAATAGGGACGTACACAACAGATTTCTCTGTGGGGCTCGTTTCCTTGCCTCGGCGTTGAAACCTGCACTTGATTGGAATAACTATGGATAAGTAGAACTTAGGCGAGATTGTGCTTCCTTCTGGTCGTCTTAGCCATACGTGTGAGATGCTCCGGTGTAGACACGCTTGAAACCATCCAACGCCGCCTTACTCTCGCTATGGTAACGATTAGAAGATAGTCGTTCTAAAGGTTACCAGAGAGACTGGTGGAACTTATGGTGCGCGTGGCGCCATGAGCCCTTGCTTTTAGACGTATTGAGGCGGAGACGAAAAACGTCGGAGGTAGATACTATATTGTCGCATCTTATTCTCAACGTCCAATATGTCTGTTGTACGGATCAACGCCAACTTGTGTTTGAGGGGGCGGCCGTCATCGGAAAAGTAGTCCGACTTATTATTGTTTTTATGAGACGGTGGTGCAGTGTGCTAATGGGGAGTATTGTCCCGCCGAGTTGCGCGTTTATGGTCCACCTCACGAGCCACTTCATTCTGAACGAACATGTCATTGGTCGTGTGAGTAACGCCGTTGCCTGCGACATACTTCATGATCAATGTGCTCAATCTGATGGCATATCCTGGTGATCCCACAGATGAGAGCTATGATGAAGGCATTCCCAATAATCCAGTAGGTTTGATGTGGGCTGTTGGCATGGTGATGAAGAATATAGAGATGAGTAGTAACAGGAAGTTGTGTCTCTTCAATATTGGAGTGTCTGAGTATGTTCAGGATGGACAGAAGAAGTTTGGGATCACATATGTTGATTTTTTCATCTTGTTGGTTTCTTTGTTGAGAAACATAAGTTGCATCTTTGATGGCTCATCTTCAAGGTGAATGATGCCTGTGCCACAGGAGAGTACTTGCATCTATGTGTAAATGTTCTTATTGATGTTGTGGCTCTCAGTAAGAACATAGGGCCACATGGGGGGACCTGGTGGTCCTGTTGGAGAAGGTGCTGGAATAGGACTTGTGTCAGGTAAGAGGAGGAAGTATCAAGCATCAATGCCAGTTCCTTCTCAGGTCATTGTGGAGGGTTCAGGCAAGGCTTCTTCAAGTCAGGAGTGGTGTGACTTGGATGTAACATTGTCTGGTACTGAAGGGTTGAGTAAGGAGAAAGGAGATGTTGAAGAGGAGATGGTTCATTAGCAGCCACCAAGGGGGGGGAGAAAGGTGTGGCACTTAGTACTTCAATGACATCCTTCTGGGTACATGTGAACCACATGTACCTAGTGGAAGACACACACATGTTATTTTACCCACCAGCACTCATCTTATTCAGACCAGATCATAGTCCACCCATTTCCAACCTGCCTCACTTGCCAACAGGTTTTGTTTCAATCAAACCCATTGAAACAAGCTTCAAAATTGTAAGTGCAAATGGACAAAAAAAACCATTCACTGCAGACAATTAGCCATTACACCTGCATATGCCTTCACAGACTATAAGGCACAAGGACAAACCATACCCTACCTGATTGCAGACTTGAGACTGGTACCCAACAGCAAATTCAACCAGGTAAATGGTTATGTAGCAATTTCAAGAGTATCAGAAGAATGCAGGCCGAGATTCCTGTGTGGGTTTGACATCAGTCTATTCACAAATCCACCAAGTGCAGATCTACAAAGATTTGACCAAAATGCTGAAATGATGAGCCAAAGTACAAGGCAAAAACATGAAGATGAGCTGACAAGAGGAGCCATGTGAGGTTCTCACTGGTGGTGAAAAATAAGCATGTACAAGATGTAATATACAAGACATAAATGGTTGCCTGTAGTAGGTGAGGAAACACTATGAAGGGACAGAGTACAAGATGTAAAGCCTGGGGGGGGTGAGGACAAGGTAGGAAGGGACAATTATAATGACATGAAGCAAATAAACACTATTCCACAACTGACCATGGCACAAAAGTATGGGACCTAAAAACACAAAACCCCTGTGCTAACAAACTGTAAACAGGTGTGTAATGTCATATAAGTAAATAAAATTACTACATATGTTGTGAAAGAAATTAAAATTATTTAAAACTTCCTTATCCTATGGAAAAGACCATCTATACAAATAAAGGTATAATCGATGATTTATAAGTGACCCTTAGAAGCCTTGCTGAAGCAAGGGAATTTACAGCTGTTTCAGATACTGAAGGTGGAGTTTGAAATTTGCTAAAATACCTCTGAAAATAAAAATTTACCATAGCACAAGAGTATATATGTTATCATTTATTATCAACCTGTAATATAAGCACCAGAGAAGATAATATTTCCCAGCAAGATATTAGGCTGAACATGTGACCTATGTGACCCATGTGTTTTTGTGTATTCAAACTGTCTCCTCATGCCCCTTGACCCTTCCTGTATATAGAAAAGTATGCAATATAGCCTGGATCATTTGACAGTGACCTACTAGATTGCCATTTTTTTCAGGTTTATGGTGAGTCAGCATATGGTGTAACACTGGGGAAATCTCACCATTTGGTAGACTGACAAACAGCATAGCACAGTTGAAACCTATACTCCTTGGTTCAAATATTTGTAAACTCATAGAAAATCATTGCAAATTAGCAACAGATGAAATTTGTTTATCATTTGTATCTACTGCACCACATAAAACTCATACAGATTATAGACAAATTATTATTTGTAACCAGTTTGCTTGCACTTATGAATGATCATGGGAGGGGGTATGTCTTCAAGGTTTGTTATGCTATTTGTTGACCTAGCAAATGATGAAATCATCCTAGTGTAAGCCTGTATATCATTGGCCCTTACACTGGTGCTAATGTGCTCACTCCACAGCAGCAGGCATGAAATGTGGCCATGGGTGGAACCCAGATATTGTATGGGAATGACTGTTCAACCAGTCCAAAGCCTATAGATTTGAAGCCTGAGGGTTGTTCAACCAGCCCCTGTTCTGTTTAGTTTACCATAAAGGTCCTGTTTCTTATGGAATAACCTTCTCCTTGGTTGCAAAAAAAAACCTATTAAAATATCTCAATGTTATCAAACCATTCACCTGACCCTCCAGGAATATTTCTTTATTTTTATGAAGTCTAGGAGACTTAAAATACTTGTATTTTGTTGAGTTTAAACTTGTCACACATGGACACCCACAACTATGTTGCAGCTGTCTAATTTCAAACTCCAACCTCAAACTTGCATCTAATATTAAATAAAGCTTTGAGTTGTGGACTTTCCTGTGCCTGTAACTTGGGTCAGGCACTTGGTCTGGACACTAAGACTTGAAGTGGTAAATTCTTGGCTTATGTCTGGGAATCCCAGCTGCACTGCCTGGAGTCCTGGGCCTGACTCACACTGACTCACCACTATCATCTGACCTTCCTGGAAGGGCAGAGGGCATTAGGCAATCCCATATTATGACTTAAACAATTATATATGAGTCATAACTCCACTCAGAATGGCACCAATTTCTGAAGTGACTTAGGATCCTGACTCACACCCTTGACTCATTTCATCTAAATCAGGTTAAGTAACTTGATTGTGTGAGTCATTTGGTAGAGTGGGGACTGTAGTGACTCATTGGTCTGACTCTCAGCCCTGACTCACATGATTCTCCTGCAATGTGATTAGTCCTAAACCCTTTCCTGACTCACCTCCCTCATTTCCATGTCTCACTCCCCTATTCCATTGTGACTCACTCTTCAGCTATTTATAGATAGAAGCCTAGTACTTTACAATATAAAAGGAGGCCATTGTCAAGATTGGATTTTGGGGTAAGAGTACATCAGTGTGTTTCTGACATGGGCCTATGGTTGTAGTGAATAACCCAAGAGGAGTACTGTGAGGGCAACCTAAGCAGACACTCTACACTCAAGCAGTGCACTGGTGAAGGGGGAATCCTAAGTCATATACAACTACATACAATGCAAGGGCATACCTGGTGAAGGGGGAATCCTAAGAGAAAACTCTAAGGATTGCCTTTGCCCACTAGCTAACAGCTATATACCTCAGGCATCACAACTCTGTACCTCTGAAGCCCAAATCACATAAGCAACAGGGGTGCTGAACTACAGACAGGGCCAGGAAGGTGTTCGGAAGCTGCCAAGGGACCAATCTGCACAGTTCTGAAACAAGAGGCCCAATGCTGAAGTGGCACTGAGTGGGGTAGACTTTGGAAGGGCTGTGTACACTTTGCATGTACTGTAAGAGAGCATAGCTCTCTAGTTGGAGATTATAATTTTTTCTCCTGTCTGAGTTTTATTACATATGGTGCCACTCCCATTGTTCTCAGAGTATATAGTGTGGATAGCTAGATTAGATAATACAGACTCCCCTTTTCCACCCACTATTAGCTGCATCAGTATTTCTGAATGCCTATTATGTAAGGAATTGGTTGAGGAAAATATTTAAAAGGAGGGGTAGGACAGGTGGGTAAGCAGAAAAATATTGCCATGTCTGCACTGTAAGGGCAACTCCAGAGCATCCCCAGAATAGGCCTGCTGTGAGCCAAAGTAGTGGGGATACTGCCCATCTACTGGCTCCCTAGGCCTGATGGAAGGCCCCAGACCAACCAAGTACCTACAGACCAGCTCAGGGAGACCTGAAGAGGAGACCCAGAAACCCAAATTTCACTATGCTTAATCACTCTGACTTTTGTTTACTGAATCCTGATTCTTTTAACTAGATACATTCAAAAGGTTTATATCCTACTTTGTAGTTTCCTCCTCCTGTCCCTCCTTGTCCCCACCAGTCTCCTCAGTCCCCTCAGTCTCTTTTGCTTTTGCTTTTGCCTTCCAATCTACTTCCTGGTTTCTTCCTTTTCCTCTGTCTCTTTCTCCTTCCCTGTCACCTTGCTCCCTGACCCCAAGTGTCAGGGGACAACCTCTAGGTAGTCCCTCCCTCTTTATTCCCTTCTTATTCCCTTCTTTAGTTACCCTTCCATTCCCTATGTCCATTTATCCTTAGTTGCATTTCCCTGTTACTGTCACAGTCACCTTAGCTATATAAGTAGTTGCTTAGGTAAGGGAGCTCCAGCCTTTCCTCTTCTGGACCTCCCTCACCAGGTATGCAGTCATTGTATCTAGTACTCCATTATATATACTTACCTTCTGGACCTCCCTCACCAGAATCTGTGTGATTTCCACAGATTCTTGAGGTTGCCCTTACATTAGGAAAGGCTCACCTAATAGAGGACCGAGGGTCGTGCCTGACCCTTCCCTCGCGCTCTCATGCCCCTGTCGTGCTCCCAGCCGCCCCAAGCCCCGTTGCTGATGCAACTTGACGTCATATGTGACGTGTCGCATCACACGCATGTCGTCAATGCTGCGATGTGCTCGCCAACACCAACACCCTCCTGCTCAACCAGGAGAGCTTCCACAGCTCTGCATGTGCTACAACACATGCACCCACCTCCAGGGACCCTCAAACCCCCCAGGATCCCTCCCAGAGGCCACCAGAGGAGCCCACACACGTGCGCAAACTCACGCGCCCCCCTCCTGCATCACCACTGCGCACGCCCACCTTGTAAGCTCAAGAGGAGCTTCCCCGGCCCCCTGAGGCCTACAAGTGGCAAGCATGCAAGCGCATGCGCTAAAGATGCACTAACAGGAATAATACCTATTAGCCTGCACGCAACGGTCCTTATACCCGGAC
>QFFB01001598.1:8760-34495 GCA_003316465.1 Ramaria cf. rubripermanens
ATAACCATCGGCAAGTAGTCGTCGAACCCCCCCCCAACAGAAACGGCTGCAGGTTTTTATGTTAGACAAACGCGATAAAAGCATGTATGGAATCCCTCCGAGACTGACAATCCTCGAGGATAGTTATTGTGTGATTCCCGAGGAGAGTCGCACTCAGGACGAACTAAAGTATGATAATGTCGATAACTCAACGAAGGGGTTTACAGTAGATAACGGCGTCGAAGCCTCGATGAGTATCCGGTCGAATCCAACGTATGAGTGAGTCTATATTTTGCAGAACAAAAATTAAAAACCTGTATGAAAGCGTTACACCCGGGGCAGTTAATCCTCACCATTGTCCCCTGATTCACGTCACTTTATCTAGTTTGTCTCCCTCTAAGTGAACGAAAGGCTCGGCAACGGAAGGTACCTTTATCCGTTAATAGTCGATCTGGTCTTTACGAAGGCCAGAGCGCTATATGGCACGAACGGTAAAAAATGGTCCGAGAGGCTTCCACGCATTACTGTAACGTGCACCCGTCGAGATGAAGTGCACCATTAGATCTGACCGCTGGTGATAGTATAGTCTAGCTCGTAAGAAGATCTAGTGCATCCCGACGTATGAACTGAGGAATGGCGTGATAGCAGACATCTTATAACGATAGGTTGATAGTCACTTAAGATACATGCTTGTTGGGCCAAAATTCCTGTAAACTCATTGGTAGTTTGCCACAGGAAAGCTTAATTGAAATTTCGTACTACCAGATGTTTGTGAATTGAACTCATAATTATTGACACTTTGTTTATCATGTGTACCTTACAACCCCGTCTTGAGGTCGTAATTACAGATATCCATCAGACGGTCTGAATAGCAGATATACTCCGAGAAATATGGTGCCGGATTGCCAAGCACGACTGCCAAATTATAATCTTGAAGGTAGAAAATGCATAATAGTGTTGAAAGTTGACGGCATGTTCACGTTACTAGTCGTGTTGTCAGCCTGCAGATGAGAGGATAATAGTAATAAACCCCATCTGTTGAATCATGACAACTGTATGAATTAAGGAATATTAAAAGTCCTCTTCGGATTCGGAGTGTAAATACGAGAGGAGTTTCTTATCTTATCTAACGGCCTTGCGGCTATGCACTTCTGGATTGTTGGGCCAGATAGATGATAAGTACACGGTGATAACACCATCTAATATAGATGCTCCACAGACTACCACAGATCATAATCGACCACAATAGCAGGGATACTCGAGCCAGGGCTGTGATAGTGACTTTGACCATTGTCGTATCGATACTGCATGCACCCAAGCCATGTTAGTTATCTACAAACTTGAAAACACTCATCAAACTACCGTAGGTTGAAGAGCAGCAAGTGCGGACCCTATTGATGAGCATGAGAGCCAAGTGATGTCTACTGAATGGGTTCCAACTGTGCTGGGGTAGCATATGACGTTGGCAGATTTAACATAAGCCGGTTTCGTCTTGCCAAGCAAGCATCGCAGCAGAATAGAAGTAGACCAGTCACTTGAATGTATGAAGGGCGGATAGTATGAGTCAAGGCAACCAATCCTTAGCAACTTGAAGGTATACGTTGAAGTAAAAGACAACCAATGTAAATCCGTCGAAAAGAAGCACACAGAATACTCCATAGATGGCCTGTTAGCGCTGTGTCCAAGCGAAAAGGAAGGTCGAAGAATCGATTTCTGCCAGCGGTTTCCTCGACTGAGAGCCCGAGTCGGTACCAGTGTCGATCTCTAGTGCTCAGGGCAGAGAACTTGAACTTGAAGACATTGAGAAATGACCAAGGTCACTTTAACTAGCTACCTCGCTGCCCTTTGCTATGGCCGTCATACGTCGGGAAATATTTAGTCGTCGACATGGACACCTCGGGGAAGCGGAGATGGCGATAGTAAGGGACGCGCAGCGTTACCGTGACACGTAGGGCATAGTTGTGGGATGGTTTTGCGGACTATATATGCTATTTACGCATCTACACGGCCATCCTTAGCCAAACCAGCGGGGAATCCCAGCGTGTCACCGTCTGCGGCATATTTGTCTCGAAAAGTCTCCCAAGCCTCTCCGAGAACGTCCCAACCAATGCCAGGATCCGCCGCAGACCACCCTGTCCTCTCCAGACTCCTGGCCTCTAATGCTCAGTGGTCTAAAGATGTCCTCAGTGTAGAAGCCCAGTTTTTCGAAATCAGTGCGAAGGGCCAGTTTCCCAAGGTATGTTCTGAGCTTATCGCCGTGGCTCGTGAGCAGGTGTCGTAATGAAAGCTAGGTCCTTTGGATAGGCTGTGCCGACTCACGTGTCCCGGAGAGTGTGATTCTGGCATGCAAGCCTGGGGAGGTATTCGTACATCGAAACATTGCAAACCAGTTCCACCTGCACGATGATTCCGCGCTTTCCGTTCTTACTTACGCAATTGACTACCTTGGCATCGAACATGGTGCGTGAGTATGTCCATCTGTGTACCACAGGTGCTCAAATACATCCCATACGGACAGTCGTTGTCGTGGGTCACACCGCCTGTGGTGGCGCAGCTGCTTGCTTCAGTGGTGCCCAGCAACTGATAGACGCGAATGGCGCCAAAACTGCCGCCAAGGGAACCCCACTTGAACGGTCAGCCGATACCTTTCTTTGTCAGTTCTGCCTGCTTTATATCTCAACTCCCTCCCATTCGTGATAGATGGCTCGCACCGCTCACAGAGCTAGTTGTATCCCTTGATGTTTGCGCGAAACCTGCACCGGAAGCTCTCCCCATTATTGTGGAAGAAAATGTCAAAGCACAGGTATGCTCCTGATTGACTCGCCGTGGTTGCTTGCTAAATAAAACAAGGTCGCGAATGTTATCAAGACGGACACGGTCACTGCAGCTTGGGCGGCTGGTAAACCTGTGCATGTGCATGGGTGGGTATACTTGGTAGAGGAGGGGAGACTGAAGGATCTGCAAATTTCGCAAGGTCCCGGCGCCCAGTGAATTCACATCGCCGCCTAGTGATCAATCAAATAGAAAGCGGCTGGTTTGTGAGTAATTCTGGGACCAGTGTTGTGTCTCCATTTTCAAATTTTCCGCGTTACTAAACATGTGCCTTAATGCTATACCTTCATTGGAATGCATATTTTTATATTGTCGAATATTTGGCAGTATCGCATTGCATGAACTACCTATAACATGATGTGCCACAGTAGCGTTGTTCCCCTAAGCCTTCCGATAGCCTTCCTTTCTTTCGTTTCGTCCATTCAGTGGCTGGGTTGCCTGTATCAAGACTTATAACCATCCTCACGGCTGAGCCGTGAACATATTGGGAGGACTACCAGATGTGTCTCCATAGTCAATTTAAACTCGCCCGTACATAATCCGGCGTTGAAGCCCTAAAACCGTTGGGATCATTGGAGTCTGACTCGATGGGCATGCGAATGACCGTAGGCTAAACTTGCTCCGAGGATATCAAGCAGTTGTGCCGTTCGACATTCGAACACAGCCCGGAGACAACCATGTTCGCTTATCATATTGCTTTTAAGGTTTGCCAGAGGGTGAAAGCACTTCAACAACGGGACACACCCATGGGACTACAGTCATGCACTGAAGTGGAATGCTTGTAATTGTTCAGAAATTTATGGTCCGGGGCCATGTAGTGTCTATGCGAGACACTCGAAACAATTAAACATAGGCAGGCACAGACCCGCTTACTCACAAGCATACAGGTTTGTCGAGGGATTGTGCACATTATTGTCGTAACGCAGAGACGCTAGCACGCTAGGAAAATATACGCATATGATTCACAAGGCCCCGCGATGAACGAGTCAACCGGAGAGAGGAGAGAAAGGGGGCATGCATACTTTGTTAGGAGTTTCTCTTGACAACGCAGGTCGGCGAACGGGTCCTGACCTCTATAAAGCGTCCGTATGTCATCCCCCGGTGGATGCACCGTCGTATCTCGTTGACTGTCCATCGAGGTGCTCAGTAACCTTGCGACATACATGGCTCCAAAATCCTTCGAACATCGTTCGATGTTTTCCTCTCATCCATTGCGCCTCCAGCGTTATTGACCGCGGGGTATCCTTTGTGTGAGAGAAGTACTGGGATGGCGGGGCCAATGCACAAATTCTGCATTGTAATGCCGGACAGCGAGGAAGATCAGGTATAAGGCCGTCTTTGTCTCGAAGAGGTAGTGAGGTCTGCGGAGGAGTTTGATCGAGCCGAGGAGTCTTCTTTACACGGCTGCTCGATGGAGAAATTGAGCGTTTACGTTTGCGTCTCGCTGCGCGAGACCATGTATTTTCGTTGGCCATGACATCGAATGTCCACGGCTCATCGCCGGCGGAATCGTTAGAATCCTGACGGACAGGGTGAAAGACGACACCGCCAATACCATCCAATACCTGCGAAATCGCCGATTTGAGGCGAACCACCTCAGATGGCAGTGCATTGTCACTCTGGCGCGTGAGTGTAAAAGTTTGACGTAGTGCTGTAGGAGCGGGAAGATATGGAGAAAGGGGGGAAGAGGACGGACGTGCAACTGTCTGATATTTTAATTTAAATGCAAGTGTTCTTGCTTGAGCATACCAATTCAACTTACATCAGGTAGCCGTTCCTCCTCAAAGGACCAAGCAACTGCCCACCGTCGAGTCGTCCCTTGTATAAACTGTGTCAGAGCATAATTGTCAATCTAATACACAGGCATCAGCGCATCAGAAGTCAAGGTGTCGAAGTTGTACATTGAGATGGCGTAATCCCGCAACCACTTCACCGACCGAGCTGAGTTTGCCCAGCATGGACGTGTACCACCTGAGCAGTTAATTTGAACATTACACGACATAAGATATACTACTACATACCGACATCGTCCTCGCACGTCTTCCCGTGCACTTTCTTGGAGCATCTGCAATACAAATCCCGTCTCTCCGCCTGGCGTGATCATTTCTGTGTCGGCGCCGGTGCATATCTATTCAGGATTCAGGGTGATGATTTATAATTGAACGGTTTTTTCTGATGAACGGACCGCGATAGGGGGGCGTTCCTTTGCTTCTGCAGAATTTTCGATTTCCGAAGTCGAGCCGTAGAAGGGCGGATTGCACATGGTAAAATCAAAGCTGTATGAAAAATGAGAGATTTTCGGTATGAGGGACGTCACGAATCTACCGAGACTCTGTGTCTTCTACCAGAGGGGCTAAAATAGGGGTAGGTCTAGGATATTCTTCGGCTACTGGCATGTCAGTTTTTGGAGATTTCTGGATGGGCCAAATAGTAATTCTTTGTTTAAGGTTATTCGCCTCAACATTATGAGATGCAAAGTCAGCCGAAAGCGGATCATTGTCTATATGATCCATGAGACATAGCCTAATGATCTTGGTTATATAAATGGTTATGGACGGTTACCTGTCCCAACAAAGGTCCATTTTTCTGCGTTTGGAAGGGAGCACGCCAGTAGAGGGTAGATAGCAGAAGCACCAGTGCCACTGAATGAGCCGAGAGCAAGACAGTTCACGATTAACATGGACAATAATGTTTACTCCATGAGAAATAAGGGATACCTACATGTCGAGTCCTCGAATTGCTTTTTCAGGTGCAACAACATCGTATGGAAATAGTATGTCTTGAACCCAAAGAACGTAATTGAGTCTGATTTGGGAGCATCGTAAGAACGATGTTTGTGGGCTCATTGTGTATGGATCTGACCTGTTGGGAACCTGTGGCGCTTAAATGAACATTAAGCGTGCTTGGGCTAAGAAGCTCAGATCACGGGAGGACAGAGACGGTGTTTTGGAAGTGAAAGCGTTACATTAAAGTCGCGTTTAAGCAGTGCCTGCGTGAGGGCTCTTGAAGTGAGAGTTGAATATTAGGCGCGTAATAATGCAGGGTATAAAATGGACTTACAGTTGGGCATTTGGGTCTCTGAAATCAAGAGCGTGCTTTCCTGATGGGGAAAGAGATAGGCTTTTGAGTGCAAGTTAATGTTTTTGCCCAGAGAGAAATACGAATAGGATACAACGTACTAGGGTTTGAGAGGTGGAAAGAACTCTGCAAGGCTGCCAAAATCTGGAGAATGCTTGTAGGGATTGCGCGGATGCATCTGACCAAAAGGATGTGGCGGACTCGCAATAATGTACAGTACTTGAAATTACGCACTCCAGTCCGATGCTCAGTACTCAGTACTGTCGTCGCATCTTGAAAAGAGCACATTTTATCAGTTTCTATAGCAAACTCTGTGTAAATACAACTAGATAGTTTGCCAGCTGCCCCCCGTGGTTTCGGAGCTAAAGTACAATACTTAGGATAATGACTTTTGCTCAAAGATATGATTGTTCTTCTCTACATAAGGATATTCAATCTTGGAAGCCAGTCATGACCGAAATTTCCTGTAAGACCGATCGAGATCAAGACAATGGCCACATACGGCGGTTGAAAAAAAGTGGACCTACAGGCACAAACAGAGACCCATCAGCGCTCAGCTACACCAGGACTTTGCGCTGACACTGACGCAGAGCTTCGATAGGTAAGTATTTCTACTTGTCTTCTGTCTTCCTACCCAACTCGAAACATTTCTATGATTCTTTCGTATTCGTTACCCCAATAGTCTGGATTTTATTGACAAGGAAATATTACACAGACTGCACCGGATCCCACGACAGTCCTCACCGTCCTCTTCAATGGCGGCCCCCAAAGTACAAAAGGCCCCAAATCGACAAACCAATCTGGCCACACAGCCAGTTGCTCGATCGCCTCCCTCCGAAGCCGCAGTCAACGGCAAGAAGAAGAAAAAGAAGAAAGGAAAGGCAAGGGGTGCTGACCCGAATTTACCTGCAAACCCATCCTTCGCCGACGACGACGACGACCTACCGCAGCTCGAACCCGTTACATCTCCGCTGCCTAACCCAGGAAGTCCACGTTCCATACACCGAACAGGTCTCTCACCGGAACTCGAGTCCGTTCATCTATCCACTACGGCATCTTTATCAGCGTCCGCAGCGGCAGCGGCGCGTCTCAACGCTACTGCAGCTGCGCAAGCAGAGTTGCTAGCGACGGCGAATGATTTATACCGTCGAATGGACACAGAATCGATGCCTGACGATGACGACTATTGGGCGTCTCTGCCATCGCACATAAAGAATTTCGTCAAGATGACCTACTCTCAAAGTACTAATCCTAATGTCAATCAGAATGAGCGGACAAAGGCGCAGTCGATGTTTGCTATCGCTCAGCAAATGATAGAATCGGGCGCGGGTCGCATGAGTCCAAAAGGTGGTCAAACTCAACCCCCTGGTGCATATCCGTCAACACTTCCCTTTGACCCGGCGATATTCTCAGATCCCGCATTCAGTCTTGCCATGGAGCAGACTCTTGCAGCCAGTGGTCCTCTACCTCCCGCGCCTGGTCAACCCCCTCGTGGTCCGTTACCACCCACCAATGTAGTTCTCCTCAACGAGTTTGGTGGTGGAGATGATGGCCAGGTGATGGAAGATGACTATTATAGTGAGGATGAGGTTGATGACAACGTAGACGATCACGAGATGGAAGGTGACATTACCAACTCGGCCACGTTCGTTGGGTACGACAGCGGGATGTTTGGTCCTGCGGCCAATCAAGGAGGTGGAGAGAGCGAAGCTGGGAAGAAGAAGAGCAAAAAGAAGAAGAAGAAAGGTGGCATGCAACCTGCGCCGCCTCCTAATCCTCCCCCCGTTGCTGTACCACCAGTTCCAAACCCGAATCCGCCCACTCCTCTTCCTGCTCCAACAATTCCCATGCCTGCATCTCGCCCTCCTCCCGCGACACCGACACACTCTGCTCCTCTCACGAGCTCTCGTGCTGCAGGGAAACAGCCGATGTCGTATACAGCCCCAGCGCCTGCTGCCGCACCTCCGCCAACACGTACATCTCGCGCCGCTTCAAAGGCGCCACTTCCGGCGCACGCCTATTCACACGCACACCATCATCCATCACCACCATCGTCCCAGACGTCAAACAAGACACGACCGCCCGCCGCACCTCCGAAGAACAGTAAGCTCTGGAGTACCAATTCAACTGAGGAACGGGAGCGTATCAAGGAATTCTGGCTGGGCCTTGGCGAGGAAGAGCGTCGTGCTCTGGTCAAGGTTGAGAAGGAGGCTGTGCTAAAGAAAATGAAGGAGCAACAAAAACACAGTTGCTCCTGTGCCGTTTGCGGTCGAAAGCGGTGCGTAAAGTCTTCACTATGTTTTGTGTTGCCATCTGCCTGTCATTTTATCTATTGTTTTCGTGCGCTGACGTTTGTGCATGCGCATATTGTATTGGAATCGGTCTGTGCGATGGGATGATATAGTAATGCGATCGAAGAAGAGCTCGAGGTACTGTACGATGCCTATTACGAAGAGCTCGAACAGTACGCAAACCATCAGCAGCAATATGCTTCCTCAGGCGGAACAATCCCGCCACCGCCGGGGCCTGGGCCGTTCCCAGGCAGCGTCGAGCTTGACAAGGACGGTGCCGTCGTCGGTGGGCTACACCACCACGGCAAGAATCACCATCCTTCTGCTCACCCACCGCGAACTGCTGTACCACCCGGTAAAGCCGCTGTAAACGGCGTACGGAAGAAGCAGGAAAGTGAGTTCGACGATGAGGATGCCGATGAGGAGGAATATGAGGAAGACGAGGATTATGAAGAGGAGGAGGAGGAGGATGAGGAGGAGGATGAGGAAGCAGAGGATGAGGCAGAGGAAGATGAGGCCGACGACAAGCGCCCTCCAAGGAGAGCCACCGTGCCTGCGCCACTACCGAAAGGCAGACAACCGCCACCATTAAATGGAGCCAATCCCAACGGCCGAGATGACCTTTTCAATTTTGGAAGTAATCTCGCTACCGGTGAGTGATGGCATTTTCACCTTGAGGATACACTAATCTTGGTTACTTGGAGGCCCGGGCAATATTTTAACTGTCGCAGATGATCTTCTTAAGAACGATGGCCAGAAGTTCTTGGAGATGATGGAGCAGCTGGCAGAGCGACGGATGCAGCGAGAGGAGGAGGCTGCCGCTGAGGTAGGATTGGACAGTGAAGACGAGGACGATGATGAGGAGGGAGACGAAGATGATGAGGACGAGGACGAAGAGGACGAAGATGATGATGAAGAGGAAGAGGTTCGTGCATTTTTGCATTTAATTCTCGTGCAGCCAGAGGTTGAGCCTCAACTACCAAGGTGATGACCGAGGAGCAGAAAATGGAGGAAGGGAAACGGATGTTCTCCATTTTTGCCGCACGCATGTTCGAACAGCGTGTCCTGCAAGCCTATCGCGAAAAGGTTGCGCAAGAGAGGCAGCTGCAGCTGCTCCGCGAGCTTGAGGATGAGGATAAAGCTGCACAGGAAAAGGAGGCCAAGAAACAGAAGGAGAATCAGAAAAAGAAAGCGAAGAAGCAGTTAGTCTATGTCGTCTCAATCAGTATTGGGGAACTCATTCAAGGCATTTGCCAGATTACAAAAGCAGGCAAAGGAAGAGGAGAGGAAACAGCGCGAGGCGGATAAGGCTGCGGAGGAGGCAGCACTGAAGGCGAAACAGGAGGCTCACGAGGAGGAGATGCGCAAGAAGCGAGAAGAGGAGCGTGCGCGCCGGGAGACCCTTCGAAAAGCTCAAGAAGAGGAGCGTGCGAGGAAAGAAGAGGAGCGTCGGAAGAGGGTCGCAGAGGAGAAGGAACGTCAAGCTGACCAGGAACGCAAGAGGAAAGAGCGTGAGGAGAAGCTCAAAGCTGAGCGTCGGGACAGGGAAGAGAAGGAACGCAAAGTGAAGGAGGAGAAGGAAGCCAGGGTAGCCGCGGACAAGGCGGCGGCGGCGGCGAAACGGGAGCAGCAGGAGAAGGAGGAACGGGACAGGCGCCTACAGAAGGAGGCAGAGGAACGCAAGGAGCGTGAGACTAGAGAACGTCTCCAGCGTGAACGCACCAATGCACCGAAAGGGCGTGGCTTGCCCACCTCCCCGCGAAATGCCACGGGCGGTCCTTCCCGCAATGTTCCTGCAGTGGTACCTAAGAAGATCCTCACAAAGCCGGCTGCATCTGCTGTATCAAGTTCTTCTAGTACAACCGCACTCCCTGCTCCTCGACAGCCACAACCACGGCCCGCGATTATCACACAAGCTCAGAGCACGGTCGTGCCACAGCCGCAACATCCCGTATCTGTTGCATCAACGTCGCACATGCCGTCTCCCGCACCGTCGACCACTCCGATCTCTGTGACAGGCTTTCACGGTCAGTTCCCCTCTCCAGGCGGCCCTATGCCCATGTCGCCTCGGTCGGCTGCATCATTTCCTAACGGTCCTTCTGGTCCTTTCATGCCTTATGGTCCCGGCAATTCCATCGCACCAGGGCCGGGTCTTCCTCCACCTCCTCTTGGACCCTCCGCGTTACCTCGTGGATACCCCGTCGGACCAGGCGGCGGCTTTGACGGGTTTTCTAGACCAATTGGAGCGCCTGCAGCTATCGGCCCTCCTGCAAAAGGTCTTCCCAACCCGCCAGGTTCACCAATCGGCATGTTTAGTCCTGCTCCTGGGCCCAGTGCAGGTCATCTGCGGAGAGGATCTGTGCAAGACCGTTCGACTCCCGCCAGCTCCTTCGGTGCTGTTCAACGTCCCATTGCGCCTATTGCACGGCCTCAGGTATCCAAGGAAGACGACAGGCCGTCCCGCTCGCCTACCTTGAACTCATCGAGTTCGACACCGGCACCTGAGACGGTGCTTGGCAGTTCGGCGTTGGTTGCGGATGATGACGAGCCCATCTTGCCCCAGGGCAGGAGAGTTGTTGCTGGAGCCGTTGGGCAAGCTTGGGGCACGCCTCAAGGGGAGCCGGCTTCCGGCAGAGCGGGTTGGGCAGGAAACCAAAGCATGCCCTTCGCTACGCCTGGTCGAGCCCCGAACGGGATGTGGGGCGGCAGCACGGCTCCTGAACAGTGGCAAGCCGGCTTCCCACAGCATTCGCCCTTCGGTACTGCGTTTGCAGCACCTTCTCCACCACCCGGCAGTAGCAGTAGTTGAAATTGACTTACCCTTCTCTGCTTCATATCCTGTCGCGTCTGACTTACCATGCTCTTATTCACCACTCTGAGTCACGCATGCATTGAATACAATGAAGTTCTAAAACGCAGTCATGCAATTATCGAAAGTGTTACACCAGTTTACTTGAGGCCGCTGGAGCGACTCGACTCCGAATGAGCTTGATTATATACAGCGGCAGTGAACTAACAGCGACGATGACAGCAACCTTCCATGCGAAACGAATGGAGACAACGAAGGTAAGATCTAGAGTTATATTAGTTAATAATTGGCACAGATAACAGCGAACTCTCACCAAAATACTCTGGCAAGAAGACCATACTGACAGCATAGAACAGGAGAGTTACGACTTCGGAGACGATCATATATACATGCCTTACCGAGGAATATGAGCAACTATGACTGTTCTAAAACAGGAGTGATACATACCATGTCGTAATCTCTAAAGCGACCATAATCAATTCGTTGAGAATGAGGGCTGTAAAGGATATAGAGACTATGTTCAAAAACTCGTTTTCAAACAGGAGCAGGGACATGATCATGATAGCCCCCCCTGTCCACCGCCCTATCAGATAATACCCGTGCGGCTGCGTGGTGTATACATACCTTGATAAACACTGATCATAAGCCACATGAAGAACGTCTTAAACGACAAGGCACGGCCCTAGTATGCTAAGGTCAACATCAATCTTAAATGGGTATGGCAAAACAATGCACCTTGGTGAGTTCCTTATATAGCTCAGGATACAAAAGTGCAAGGTCCTCGTTGACATCTTGGTCGAGGACAAGAGAAAACACAGGCGCCATAGTATAGACAGTGGCGTATCCCACCATCAGCCAATTTTGATACAAAGGGATGGGGGCAAAATAGAAGATAGCTGAGAATACCGCTTGCATGATTGAGATGATAAGTCCCCGGTGAATCACAAATTGAGCCAATTTCGCGGAACGCTTGTACGAATTTCGACCATGCCACATAAGAAGCTTGGTGAGGTAGCTGAACTGGGTGACCGAGAAGTCAGCGGCAAGTGAAGCCTGCTTTCCCTCCTTTCCGACGATACCAACGCCTAGCTCAAGCATTAACAAGTTTGCCGTGTGATAAGTCGAAAATACTGACCAACGTCTGCAGCCTGAATCATGCTTACATCGTTCCCACCATCGCCGATACAGCATACCCGTTTCTTGGTGTGGTGACGAATTAACCGTGCAACATCAGCTTTCTGAGTGGGTGAACATCGGCAAGCGACAACCGCCGACAGTTTGGTGGCGATTTCGATGAACTCCGATTTGAAAAGATCAAGGCAGAGCTACACAGAAGCTATGAGAGAAATTGATTTCGGGTTCGTTAAACTGCTGACCTGTAAGGATTCGCCATCGATGACTAAACAGCAATCAGGCTTTGATTGAAGAAACTCCAACTGATGACGGGCAGTGTCAGACGATCGCACTGTGTTAAATTAACTACCAAAGCCACGTGAAATATTACTGAACTGCTCACATTTCGCAACCTGGTGTATATATTGATTCCGCGCCACAAGTTTTGTCGATATTGCAATGCACGTTGCAGTCTCGATTTTATCACCAGTCAACATCCAAATCTTGATTCCAGCATTCCGCAACAGCTCAAGAGTTGATTTAACATCGTCCTGAAGTTTGTCCTCCACCCCAGTAAGACCTAGAAGCTCCAAGTTGCGCTCAAGGTGGTGGTCAACCACCTCCGCCATAGCGTCATTTCGGTTCTCGAGGCTGACGCTGGCCTCATGGTACTTGGTTTTGAAAGTGTGGTAAGACTCCTCGCCCAGCCTCTTCCTAGCCACTACCAGTGTACGCAGACCCTCCCTAGCCATGTTGGCACATTCCTCTTCTAGCCAATCGTTGCTCTGAACAATTTTGGCCATTACTGCATCGGCCCCCTTTTGGAGAAAAGTGATCTCTTTGGTCTTCACGTCACGCACGACAATGCCCATGCGTTTAGACTCGGAAGTAAACGGAAAGAGTTCAAGGACTTCAAAAATAACTCGTGTGCCGTCGGCTGTCTGAAGCTCAATTCTCTGGCGGTCGCGGAAAACCAAGGTTAATCCCACGGATTCTGTCCATTTGACGATGGCGACTTCATCAGGAGAAGATGCTTGGTATGTGACTGTGCCATCATCATTCGTAACAGGAGTAACCTGACATTACTGTTCATCAAGGAAAGTACATGTTCTAGTCGCAGTTTAACTCACATTATGGCACAAAGCCAGGCAGAGAACTGCATCTCTGACCCTGGAGGACATGTCACGGCGTCCCCGAGTGGCCATCTGCATACCAGTGGGGGTTTTATTGGACACTGGTAGAATGTCAAATAAAGAGTGAGAAAGTGCTTCACAAGCTCACTCTCTGCACCGAACGCCATGGACAGTTGATGCGCAACCTCATCCATGGAATCAAATCCGTAAGACATTGTACCCATGTGCAGTTTCTTCATCTCCATCTCTACAGCCGAAGTTATGTTATGGAATAGCCAGGAAGATAAGTAGTGGATTCACCATTCTGCGTTAGTGTTCCCGTCTTGTCGCTGAGTAGATACTCAATCCGACCAAGTTCCTCAGGTAGCGTGCTTGTGCGCACGATGGTGTTTGGGATTTCCTTGTCGTTCATGATTTGCGAAGCATAAACCGTCTTGCCCATGTCAAGATTGACTCGTAGACTACAGTGCAGCATCGTCGTTAGAGCTTCACGAGATAAAGTAAACAGAGTCTACCTGATGGGAATAATGGAAGAAAACAAGATTAAAAATCGGAACACGTATATGTACCACAGCCCACGAAAGCCATTTAGCGCAACTAGAACTATGGACAGGGCAAACGTAACGGCGCAGAGGATCTGTAATAGCTGTCAGGTTTGAACTGTCGCAAGGAAGAATATGCACCTTTGCAAGTCGGTTGATTTCCAGGTCCAGCAAGCCGACCTTAGTCCCAGGATGACTGGTGTTCATTACCGCACGTGTCTCCGCACCGGTGTAGATTATAAAACCTACAGCTGAACCGGCGGCTAAAACGGTGTTTGACCATAAGACATTCTCGGCAGTGAGCGGCTCCACTTTGGGTTGAAGAGGTACGTCTCTCGGATTTTCACTAAGCGATGGCGGGTTTGCGTGCATGGAGAACGTTCCGATAAAACTGTGAATATCTTTAATAGGCGCATCGGCTTGAATGAAGGCGAAAGTGAGTACCGGAAGGTCTGAATTAAGTCTATTATAGTAACGCACCATAAATCTCTGCATCTAGTTCCAAAAGATCACGGTCCTCGCCAAGCTGCTGTGTCGTTGGAACAGTGACTCTTAACTTCCAGTCAGTTTCTCCATCAAGCTGGTCCGTACGGATAAAACACGTTCCCGTGGCATCCGATGTACGTAGCAGAATGAGATCTGCCGGCACTCTTTGATTCTTCTCTAGGACCACGAGGTCACCGACTCTTAGTTTGGAACTCGGAACGGCACGCGTTGGGGGTGAACGATCTCGATGACCTGAAGGCAAGGACTCTAGTATAAGGTATTTCGCTGAATTAGCTTCGTGATCACGCTGATTCCGTTTCCAATCATCATATGCTTCCTTCCCCATAGTCACCGTAAGCACAAATGCCAATGGTGCGATGTAGGTGATAAGAAATCCTGGAACCATAACAGGTGAAAATTCATTCACCCAAAGATATTTGAGTCATTCTTACCAGTTTTCAGTGCTGGGATGAACTGAGAGAGCGCAACCAATAGGAAATACAGATTGAAGAAAAACTTGAACTGTTCGTAGAAAACCAGCGGAAGGAAAGTGAAGACATTGTACTTCTGATTGCGAACAACATTAGCAGGAAAATGATTTCGCAGCTTGTCTATGAGTCGTTAAAGATTAGAGGGACCAAAGACTGGTAAACTGATTTAGCCGCACCTGGGGGTCTAAATGGTATAGTACGAGATTTGTCTTTGGTAACTGATGGGGCTGTGAGACCTTTGCCTCTCTACGACACAATCTTCTTATAGAGCCGGGTATAAAAGTTTATGTGCAACTCACAGATTCTACAGAAGGCTCATGTCTTAGTAGTGTCGCTTCCTCCGCAGTTTCGTCACCGTCATCATCATCCCCATAGTCGTCTCTACTCAAAAGGTTCTCCTCCTCCGCAGTATCATTCACGTACTGTCGTTGCTTCCCTTTCCCTTTCCTGCTTGTGTTATAACTCGCTGCAGCCGATGCAGCCGCCATACCAGTTCCAGATGCCACGGGTTGCTCGTCGTCGTGATTGTCTTTTCTGTTCAACGGGGCGTAGCCTCCAGTCTGTGAGTTACGATATTTGCGAGTTAAAGTACGTAAGGGGATAGCCGACATATAAGTTGGCTATGAAACATAAGTAGAGTCGTCAAATGCACGAGAAATGATTACGTAATATTGTCGACAACTACAAGTGTACATAACGCGTCTACATCCCTTGGTCACTATTTGCTCAAAACCCGCGCTCTGCCGTCGTAGCTATAGCGCTGAAGGTCATGCCTGCAACCTCCCAATTAGTACACGCGGAATGAATAAGAGTGGCTAGGCTTGAGTAATCGTTTTTTCTTGTCTTCAGGTCACAACGATAGACGCCTTCTCTACCAGATGAGCTTCTGCCACGGTATTGCAATCCTAGTGATACTTTCAAACTTTCTGCACTGGGATTACAATCCGAGGTTGCTGATATGAAAAAGACACGCGACAACCTGGCACAACTCATATTGCATCTCGACATGAGTCAATCTTTTAATGTTCCTGATACAGCCAATCGAGCTTGAAGTACCAACTGACCACGAAGCTCATCAAACTCTTATCATGTCATTTGCCGCCATTGGCGCAGCTGCTTAGGCTGTGAAGAATATCGGGCAATTGGCACGCTGCGCTGCTGACTATCTTGTATGCATCGCTCCAAGGCAATGTGCAAACGATCCAGTACTGTATGGCCTGGGTACCAGGCTGTTTTCCGAACTGTTCTGTCGGAAACCGCCGTTATCTAGGTTGTCGAGGCATGTATGAAATCTCTAACTGCACCCCCGCATCGTGGTGGCATCGCGATCGATTCTGACCCCGCACTTCTGTGCAGCTTAGATGCGATCACCTCGTGTAGCTCAGCTTCTTGGGCTAAATTTTCCCAGTCTTACGCTCGCTGATGATCCCAGATGAAGTTTTGCGGGTGTGGCCTTGCTGTTTGAGGCGTCCCGCATCTGGCGCCTCTGGATGTGGGGATAAGGTACAATACCCAGGATTATCTATCATGATCCTGTCCACTGGCACGCCACCGCTTCCATGGAACTCTGCAGTGCAGTGACTGTCGTGCATACGACAAGCTTATGGGCCGACTCTATAGCTCGCTGACATTTGCTCTCGTGGCGGGGCTCTCATCAGAACAAATGGAAGGAAGCGGTGATCGGCGTATTAACTGGATTGATTGCTACCCCGCACTGGCATGGCTCGGCCGTATTTTGGCGCTACTCAAACACGAGGACCGTGCGTGATCGTGAAACGTCACCACACGAACGTTCGAGATCAATGCCTGTGAGTAGACTCGCCATACTTATTTTGGGAGGTAGTCCTGAGGGCGAGGGCGATGACAGGCATGGGTTCGCAACGTCTCTCGGTGAATGAAGTGGAGTTGCTGGTAGGGGATCAGACTGTACCTTCCCGGTTATCTGACATTGAGTACAGATGAAGCCCGGCTTCCTCCATCGATTTTTTTTGCCCGGCTCGGAAAGTACTGGACAGGGGCGAGATTAGGGCCAGGCTATGTATGCCGACAACCCGGCTTTCGCATCTGAGCTTCGAGCTTGGCAAGGTATGGAGGATATTTGCAAGAAGTAATGCTTCAACCTGGGTGACTCCTTACCGGGTGGACTAGCGAGACTAATACGCAGCGGTCCGATGAGCAGGCGGCTACAGGGAGAATCGGGGTTCGGTACGGAAGCACACCGCTGCGTTGCGGCGTGGTCACGGGTTCACCATGGAATGGTAGATTTCATCAGAAAGCAAGACGAAAAGATAATTATTCGTCGGGATATGTACCTGAATTAATTTTTTTTGGTACCGAAGGAAGAGCTTATTGCGGTTGTCTATATTTACTGGAGCCTGACCGCAACGTGCAGACTTTCCACGACTTCGGGCTGTGCGTACTACATTCTCTCATCCAGTATCTTAACGCTTCTTATCCGCCGGAACTTGGGCTTGAGGCATCCTCTTGTAGCCTCACGTCCTTGCTCTATTCTGCTTCCTCTTCACCATCGATCCAGCCATCTTCCCTCAGAGCAGTTAACTGATTTTCCCGACGCTGCTCATGGCGCCTTTCATTCTCAAGTTCAAGGCAAGTCCCGTTTTCCAGACGTTAAAACGCTGTCTGCTCATATCTCTTAGGGCAACAAGTCCTTTGTCGCCTTCCACAACATGAACGATGGCGAGTCCTTGACCAAGACTTGGAAGGTCTGCACCAAGGTCGCTGCCCATCTCGAACAAGGCCAACGTCTCGAGAACCTCAGTTGGCGGCTCTGGCATCTCCACAACATAATGGTCGAAAGCGACAATGCAAAGTCCAAGCGCGAGTTCAAGAAACTGTCCCGGAACATGGGTGATAAACTTGACCGGGAGAAGGGAAAGTTCGTTTTCGTCCCCGTCTCCTGCCGCCACCCTGTTGGTACTCAACAGCACTTTACATATGTTCAGGAATATAGAGGACCTTCGTGCACCAGGCTACAAGCGTACTCAGTCTTCTGACAAGATGCGGCGTCGTGCAGAGGAGATTGAACGTCTCAGGGACGGGGCCCAGTCGGGTGGCATGAGGAGGATGCAGTTTACGTTTTCTCTTGACACTCCTTCTCCCACCCAAGTCAGCCCCCACAAAGCCAAACTCACCATGTCTGCAGTCCCCGTCAAGAAGCAGTCGACCTTCAAGGAACCTGCGCCGAAAGTCGACCTGCCTAAAACCGTGCCCGCCACCCCGAAAGAACCCGAAGCGAAAAGACCTTCCGCACGTCCCGCGACTATCGAGGAACCCAAGGGCAACACCGAGCAGTCGCGCGCAATGTCAGACCAACTCATCACTGTACCTCATGTTATCTCTTCCGTTCCCGAACCCCCCAACTTTAATTCCAGTAACACGTCTTCTCACGCACAACCTACTGTACGACTTCCGGGCATTTTCTCCAACAACTTCGGACCTACTGCTCTATTGTATCCTTCCCCGTCTTTCTCTGCTTCTCACACCTACGGGGAAGACGTCACCATGTCATATGCTGGAACAGACACCTCACCGAATGGGGGGATGGGTGTTTCCAGACCAACTATTGAGTTACCGCTGGACGAGCTCTTAGACGTCGATGGAGACGGCCCTGAGGCTTGGGGCGATATGCTGGCGTCCATCGATGCTTCCCAGGCCGGCGAAGAACAGCCGAAAGACAACGACACCAATCCTACATCGGAAAGCGGCAGCAACAACAACAAGGACAACACCGGTGGCCATGAGGATGATCAGAAACCTTTCGATTTTGATTTTGAAATGGCGCAGATATTACAAGCCAATGTTACGTCTTCGTCTTCGCCCCCTACTACCTCGGCACAGCAGCAATCACAGCCTAGCTACCCAGGTGCAGTGCCTTTTTTCCCTAAACGTCCTTCCAGCCATCACTCTGGCCAAGGCTCTGCAACGACGACTTTGAACCCAATGGCTCTTCAGAAGTCTACATCCACCACGCCGGTTAATAATAATACCAATGGCACCTCCGGTTCGAACACCAGAAGCACACCGGGTGCGACCGTGGCGCCCACTTCTACACCTGCCGGCACAAAGACCGAATGTTCGAACTGTGGCGCCACTCATACACCCCTGTGGCGACGGGGCCTGAACGACGAACTCAATTGCAACGCATGCGGGTTATATTGCAAATTAGTGCGCTTCCAGATATTTTCACAACTTTAGACATTGATATCCATTGGCAGCACAAGCGACCCAGGCCCAAGAGCATGCGCACACAGCATGGCGATAATGCACGTAGTACTCACAATCATTCCCGAAGTATTGATACCGAGATAATTGGCGGTGCGCCCCTCAGTCTTAACACTCGCCACTCTTCCATAAGCATACCCCGCAGCTAAATGTTTTAATTGTAATACCACTGCGACGCCTTTGTGGCGTAAGGACGACGAAGGCAAGACTGTATGCAATGCGTAAGGGCACTTTCTTTTTCTCGATCACACTCTGGCTCATCCCAAAATGTTCTTGTTCCTGATAGCTGCGGCCTCTAGTGAGTACTCTTTTGCTACCGGGTTCGGCACACATTAACTTGTTCTTATGACAGCTACAAGCTTCACGGGACTAATCGTCCGCTGTCTATGAAGTCTGACGTGATAAGGAAACGATCAAGGCACGAGATAAGACGTGCTGGCTTGGATGCTACATGTTCTGAGACTCCTTCTGCTAGCCCGGGTGCAAGTCGACGCGCCTCCCCAGCGCGAGCTTCGAGCCCTCAGCCCCCCGCTGAGGAAGAACAGAGGCAAGACGAACAGAAGACACCACAGTTCTCTTACGACTATACTTCCAATGTCGGAGAAGGAGACTACGCTGAGAAGAAATCACCACCCAACGACATGTTAGGTTCAGTGTCGTCATCCCAGGACCAGAACGACACTCCGCGCGAATCCAATATAACTCCGTACTCAGGGTTTCCTGGACCGTACCATCCTGACTATTTGTATCAGTACGCCTCTGGCGCCGATCTTCACCCTATACAGACGGCATTCAATGGTAAATCTTCGGAGTATGAAGTCGAAGACAGAGGTAACAAGCGTCGCCGCTTATCCTCAGCTTCGTATGATAGCTCGTCTACTCCGACGGATCCGCCCCCGTCAGCCACGTCCCTGCGCAGCGGTAGTCACAACAACAAGTCTCCTACCGCTTCCCCTTCGTTCTCCTCTTATGCCTTACCATATTCGATGTATAATGCGTATCAGGGATTTGACCCGTCTTCGTCTTGGATGCAGAGGAAGGGATCGTCGTCGAAAATCCACCCTCCCATGGTACTCCCCGAGGACGCTCCCATGGAATATTTACACCCACCGATGGCGCTGTCTACGGAGGCGACCTCGTCTTCTTCACAGCCTCCTTCGTACTTACATCCGCCCATGTTACCAGTCGAGGAAGCCGCAATGACCTATCTTCACCCGCCTATGCTCCCACGAGCAAACTCGCCGATTGTAGGCTATTCTCATCCTCCTATGCTCCCGTCGTACTGGAGCAACAACGAATCAAACTATTCACTCAACGACCAGCCTTCGAATCAATCCAACGACAACTCGCACATGGAGATGTTCGAAGCGATGATGAATCCTATGGAATGAATCGGATAATACGAAATCGTTGTATTCCGTTGCTTTTTGTCGTTCTTGTCCCTGCTTTCCGACGTTAGTCTCCTCATTGCTGTTCATCATTTCCTCACGCTCTCAATACCTGTCACACCACAAGTCGAATGGAAGAATCAATTCAAGTTGGAAGGAGTTTGTTGTCCGCACAGTTACGGCATTTGGATTGCTGTCTCCCTGTTTCCCCTCTTCGCAATTCTCGCAATCACGGCAACCTACCTGCACGCCACCCGTCTCTGACATCTCTCTCGTCTCTCAAGTGTCATGTCGTCTGCGTCTCATTCATCAGGATCGGTTATCATTATGCATTTTCTTCCTTGGAAGTCCGAATACTAGTAGCGTTCAGGGAGATGTATGTTGTACAATGGAGTCAAGCAATGAAATGTTATTGTACCTGATTAGTCTGTACACTGTAGTAGCTGCTTCGAAATCTTGAATTCAATTAATTCGACGTTATCAATAAATTATGGGTGTGCACGGCGCCGCTGAGCACATACGCTGCTTTCGCAACAGTCCTTATGCACAACCGACGGCCATACCCATATTTTAAAGTACTCTGGCAGCCGCGGTTCATGTATTACATGCGCAGCTCATGTCATTAACTTACAATAAAGCGGGCCTGCGTATCTTGTGTTCTACATTAAATAACCGCGACGTCGACTAACGGGTCAATTATTTACCTAAATAAAATTTACATTCATGGTCTCCAAATTGCAATTAGCATTGTCTTTTGTCACACACTTAGTAGGGGGCACGTGAATTTTTGCCGTATCGAATGACATGATTGGTAAAACAATGATTCGGATAACGGTACCTCGTTGAGGTCGATGCGACGTACTCGGAGGGCCTGGGGCTATCGACTCGAACCCAATAAGAAACACAGGGCCACATTACATCAATATTCAATGCAAGCACAATGGGGAACTCTAGGGCCGGCTGGATATTGACAGCTATCTATCGGTGTTCTTGAGAGATCAATGCCTCGCTTGTAACCTTTCCCGGCTACTAGCTATGACATTGAAGACGGGAACTATAGTGACCAAGGTTTGTATATCTGAGTCCTGATTTGCTTGGTCTCTGTCAAAGCGATATGACTAGTTTCAAGTTGAGGATAAATTTCATTCACTCCCAATTGGACATTCTATTCACGGTGCAATTGGTCTTCCAAAGGTTAGTCGTGCGACGTCAAATTTGTGCTAAGGAAGAAGTCAGATGACTGGCAGTTCCATTCCCTCATGACCGGTGCCTTGATGCCTACGCGATTCGTGGGTGACCATGCTCCTAACATGCCCATCCCCTACTAAAATGAACTAAAAAGAAGATAAAAAGAAAGAAAAAAAGAATAATAAGATATATATCTTCCTTCGTTGCACCGTTCTTTCAACATTGAATGAGTACGGGTCCCGAATGTAAGGCCAGCATATCAGTTGGGTGCTGAACCGAGCCGCCTGAACATCACTGTTATTCAATGACTACTGGCATATGTTGGAATGCAGGAAAGCGACTCGGGGGTCGGTAGGGGGATGTGCTTGGGAGTGGAGGAAAGCTTTTCAACGATTCCATGGTTGTAGGTTTACACGTACCGGGTGCCAGGTCCTGATGATCTAGGAGGGTAAACCTCAGGTAGTGAGCAGGCGACTGATTTAGAGCAGCAAAAACGTCAACAACATGTGCTATGAGTTCGTGTGTCGATTTCAGACCGATGGATGCGATTGCATTTTCAGGTGAGCAGTCCGGATCTCCTCTGCGACGATTGACAAAACGTCGGTGTTTTGAACATATAGATGGGCAGCATAGAACTTTAATTTGAGCAAGACATGTTTGAGCTTTGAAGCTCCAGGTGTAAACAATGCGACAATGTCCGAGATCGCTAGAAGGGCCGACCGCGAGACTGGTGAGTCGGCATCATCCTGTGATATTACAACCACTGGCTGGGGTCGCAACAAAGTTGTTGCGTCTGACAAGAGAACACAAAAGGACTCTCTTGAAGGGGTGTCTGAAATCTGAGTAGGGGAAGAAATAGAGTCAATATGCATGGGTAGATGTATAATACTACTTACAGCCTCAAGCATCGACCATATGTATGTCACTGCACTGTCAACACTCTCGAATAACAGCGTCGACTTGCGCTCTGTGAGGAAAGGCGAAATCTGGAACAATAAGTCCCGAGCGACGGTGTGATCAGAATCCGTTGGTTTTAAGGCCGACAATGGCGACAAAGAGAGTCTTCGCGTGACATAGGCATATGCCAAGCTGAGAAATGGATCGTTTAGCTAAAGAAGCGTTCCTCTGAGTCACGACACTCACCATAAGGCTACGATGTTATACACGAGGCAACCATTTGATTTAGAGACCGCTTTAGGAGTGGTCAATGCTTGTGGAATCGACATCATTTTTGGAGGAACACCGAAGACATTGGAATATGCGGAGCTTTCCTCACCCTCTAGCATAGACGACTCCCACCACGGTCTTCGGCGTTCTTGTTGAAGCTCCACACTTGATAGCAGTTGCTGCGCGAGCTCATTTGATGGATCCTGAATGACCTTGAGGAAAGATTCCCGCTGGGAAGGCGATAATATCGACCAAATTACGTCAGGATCTGCTTCATCTATGCCGCGAGTTAGAGGTGAGCGTGGAGCATTTTTAGACAGTCGAACACGTACCCAAGTTTATGTCTTTTAGTTTACCAGCAAGCTCGTCATCATCCTCGGCCAATACGTACGACTCTTCTGCAATTTCGTCCTCGAAGCTGCGCAGCATCGCCAACATCTTATTTCGTCCCTCTGCAGACTTCGGTGCAGTAGTTTTGATATCAGTTTCGATCTCCTTGCGGTAGAATGTTTCTGAACAATCAGAGTGAGCCTCCACGTCCGATTCAGCGTATTACTGCAGGAATAGCAGCCAAAAGTACCTCTGATCTGAAACATGTCAAGGAACAGTAGGGGAGATTACATGTTGGACAGGTATAACGTGATATCTGCCGTCTGCACCTGCACAATTTCTCAACTAAATGGCTGAAAGTATATGTTGCACAAGCCTACATGCCGCATGGCTCCTTGTCAGGACGTTCCACGATAGGTGGACGTGTCTTCAGATCAAATTTGAGACGATTCATTCCTTGAGGCTACTGTGTGGCCTTATGGGCGACTGGGTTATTTCCTTCTCAGTACTTCCAGTCTGCAGCTTAGTACCTGTATGAGCCGAGCGGCCAAAATCACGCTTGTGGGCTCAATTATACTCTCAGGCCTGACTGTTTGGGGTGTGCATTTTTTGCAAGAATGGGAAAGAAATGTGTGTACACGTCTTCATAATGTTGTCTTGGGATCACCACCATGAGCTTGTTTCCGCCTGTGAAGAGAATGTACCAGGGTGTACTGCGTGACGACGAACGACGGCGCGAGAAACAACAGCAGCGACAGGTGGATTACGCGACGTCTCAAAAGAATCGCGAAGTATTCGAGCGCACCCAGAGGGTTAATGACACAGTAGAAGTCAATAATGGATTGGCAAGTAAGGATATGCCATGTTAATATCCACACCTTTCTTAATAGTTGAGTATCTTCTTAAGGCTGATACTATACAATGGTTGCTGATTCATGTCCACTTTATGGTGGTTACCTTCAGCCATACATGGGCAGGAATGTCGTTATTCCAAAGTCTTTCAATGGCATGTGGTATCTATGTTGTCTTGACATCCAATCCTTATCTGAATTGAAGGCGTGGCTACACAGGTAGATAGTGATGCCCAAGTGCTTGGTCGTTGTATCATTCTGTGCTCTAACACCAAGAAAACAATCCAACGTCTAAGTTTATAACATTTGTACGCGGTGCCTGGTTTCGGACGAAACGCTTACACTGGTTTCCTTCGTGTTCATGCCGCCCCTTGCCCCTCATGGCATTCATCATCAGGAGGGATCTGGCTTCCTGTAGCCCCATTCCAGTCTCGTGGATCACTATATGTGACTTGATATGCAACCGAACACTAGAATTTATACGATTTTGGACTACGTTGTCGCCGCCATACGACTTCCAATTACTTCGGTCTATACCTTTTCTTGTTCAACTAACAGTCCTCACCCCAAGACGGAGGCCGCATTGTACATATACATACTGGCGATTGCTTGACCTGTGACCGTTGTTCAATAGGCTCGCACTCAAGAGAATTCGACACAGTTCCCCATCTACTCCGCCGGCGTGTTTTACAGCATCGCTGGGGACAGTGTATGTTTCATCTTCTGATGCCAGATGAGAACATACCGGGACAATATACCTAGTTCCATCAGTTTTCCAACAATGAGCCAACTGGCTACACAATCTTCCATTGCGGTTTCGACGAGCGTGTCGAACTTGCAGGATCCATCTGCGTTATTGCATCACTCCTCATTCGCCTCAGTCTGGTTCACCCATTCACTCTGAGAGGTCCAACCATACGCTCAGCGTTCTTATGACACCGTCATTGGTCTCCATTGCCGGAGGTCTCATCTTTGTAGGCGGGCTTGTTTATGTGGCTAAGGCGACATCATCGCATTTTGAGTCATGCTTCGGGTTGAGATTCGGTCGAAGAGTGAATCTGCACCGGGATTCTCTCAGAGTATATTGGATAATGTCAAGTACTGTATATCAAACTGTATCGAAAGCGTGACATGCTTTTCAGACCTCCGAAGCATGGGGGCCGGCCAAGCAAGAGTTGCTCCATTTTCAGGAGGATTCAGTAAACATAATTCAATTATCAATTATTCTGTAAGACTTCTATTTTCCGTGTGATTACATTTGTGTCTCAGTTCCACCGCGACCGCTGGAACCGTTGAGCATTGACATCCGACAAGGCGCTAAAAGTTCGAGCCGAGCGTCCCTTTGCCACACAGCCCGACCACTCTCGTCCCTTTCCCGTTCTCTTTCTTTATCTTACGACAGTTCTTTTTACCCCTTTTACGTTTCTTCACTAGGGCGTCGCCTCTGCGCCATGTCCCAAGTACCCGTGCGTATCGTTTGATTGCACCTCCAGGTGGATCGTTGTACAAACTAACAGCCTTTCAGCTTCGTCGAAAACTTGTCATTGTGGGTGATGGGGCCTGTGGTAAAGTATGTACAAGCTTTCAGGCATTCCTAAGCTCAAGGCACTGACGGAGTCTATGACTATGTGCTCCTCGTCAGACTAGTCTTTTGTGTTGTTTTGCTCTAGGGGAGTTTCCAAAGGAATATGTAAGCCTTCTTCCACCTGGTGCAGATCTGGTTCTCCAAATTCGAGGCTGAGCTTTGTCATTTGTCCTGTGGGTGATGAATACAGCAACCAAGTAGGTGGTACTTGATCGTTCTGTGATAGTTGC